>JAFMSR010000007.1:2814918-2854923 GCA_022818135.1 Saxidomus purpurata | reverse complement strand
CAAAACTACAAACAAACAAAACATAAAGAGCTATAAACTGACAAACCGTTTGGTCTCAAATTCCGAATCAAGTCGGTTCTCTAGAATGATGTTGTCCTCGCCTTCCACACTCTCAACAGTTCCGTAGTTGTCAAAATGCATCGTCTATGGAAAACATGATCAACAAAACCACTTAACTGGAAAACTTGAGGGTAGTATGAATCATTAAAATGTTTTTAAGAAAACATTCTAAGTTTGATTTAGCGGTTGTAATTCCTAATACAATCATACCTAGTTCTATCTATTTCACGACAATACGTGACAATCGGAACGGACACGAGTAAATCCAGGATTCCCTTTGCATGGCAACTTGTTTACCATTTAATTCCAAATAAGAATTAAAATAACGTTCTTCATTCAAAAATACATATATAAACGATTTCCACATCAGCAAAAATGACTTGCAGAAGAAATCAACATGCAAAAGTTCAAAAGTCCAATAGCAAATGAGTAACACGTGGCCAATCAAGTTAATGAAACCGATACAAGTATGTTGACAGTCAATACAAATACCTTGTACGTATAAATGTATGTATTATGCCTTGTTACTGAGTATAAAGTCTCGAGGATTTCTTTAGCAATGTAAAAGTGTACCTTTGCATGAATCCGCTCCACATGATCAAACGCTCCGATGGTATCTGCTTAGTCGGATTCCGGACCCGGTCCTGTTCCAGTGTACTCGTGTACAAGTGTACCTTTTGAGAAAAATATTTTAAAGGTAAACGATTTAGCTCTTTAAATGTTGCCATCTTCAAAATGTCAATATAAAAAGGACTACACAAGTGAATAAAATGTATAATTATTAAAACTGTAAGGTTGTAGCAATTGGTACGACTATGGATACACTCAGATACGAAATTATGATATATGAAACATTGAAATACCAATATGATCACTATCTTTGCTTGTGTAACTCCACTGGGTATCGTTCAGAATCTAAATTAGGTATTGCGCTGGTTACGCTCTGTACTCAACACTCCAGAAGATTTAAAAACATATTTGGAAAATCTAATCCCATATTTAACAAGAACTGTCCCTCGTAAGTGACGAATGCCCCCGAAAGAGGTAAGTCTGTGTCTACTGCAGGTGCTCAACAATTGTGCTAGGCAATTTTGAAACCCTTCCATACATGACAGAGTTACCATGTATACAGGAATCCATTACTTTAAGACTCTGAGTGTGACAATGTCCTATGAGGTAGGGACGCGGATCTTTCACCCGACACGTCGTCTTGATGTGCTGAACGTCTGTGCCAAATTAGTTTTAAATCCTTCGATGTATGAAAAAGTTATAGTCCTAACACGAATGTATGAATACGTACAGGAAACCATTACCTATAAACTCTAAGACACAAGGCAACACGTCTTCTTCATGTGCTGAACACCTGTGCCAAATTATTTTAAAATCCTTCAATTCATGACGAAGTTACAGTCCATATATGTGCATATATAAAGGATCTCATTACATTTAAGCTCTAAGTTTGACCTTGACCTTTGAGGTACGGACGTGGGTCTTATACACGACACGTCGTCTTGATGTGCTGGACATCTGTGCCAAGTTATGTTAAAATCCTTCAATGCATGCCAAAGTTTCAGTCCGGACACGAATGTGTGCATATATAAAGGTTTCCATTACCTTTAAACTCTAAGCGTGACCTTGACTTTTAAAATTGGGACGTGGATCTTGCGCGCGACACGTCGTCATGATGTTCTGAACATTGGTGCCAAGTCATTTTAAAATCCTTCAATGCATGACAAAATTACAGCCCGGATACGAAAAGATGTGAGGACGGACATACGAACATACGGATGGACGGACAGACGGACGGGCGGTGCGATTTTTATATGCCCACATTTGGGGTATAAAATAGCATGAAAGCTTAGGGACGTTAAATATGTTATGAGACGTTGTCATAAATAAAAGTTTCGTTCTGAATGCCACCATTCTATACAAGCAAATCCACAAATGGCATACAGATTTGCGTTCACACTTAGAAAGGGGCGGCTTCAGACTTAAATGTGGATTTTCTTTTAACTAACTAACGGAGTACCAATACATTAGCTGAGAACGTGCTGCTGGTGACTTTCTTCAGTGTTGAAACCTCTTGTTGTTCCTCCGGATGAACATGAACATGTAACACTACCCCCTTCGGCGATACTTTAAAAAGGAACCTTTGAAAGAAGAAAAAAGGACAAACTTTCGGTATGTTAGTTGCGATATAACATAACGGTTAATTTGGTAGGAGTTAGTTCCCTACTTTACCTGGCACATTATACATTTAGTAGATATCGTATCGCTATCATCAACTACATGTTGTACTTTGCCTTAGCGAACATTTGTAATGTTTGTCTTTGAGTTGGTTTTATAATGAATGGTCTTTATACTACATTGCGGTCATGTTGATTCTGAAAGCAACCGTTAAAATATTACATTTTTTTGTGTATACATGTAGCAGACACTTCCAACTTTGGCTTTTTAAAACAGCCATTTGTAAAGAGGACACAGTTCTTCTTGCATGTCGGAACAGCATTTCCGGTGATTTTTCTGTAGCCGGAAAATACGGTCAACAGAGCTTCGTTCCCGCAAAACCAGTTACCCTCGGTGACGGACATTTCGATCTGAAACTATTACTCTGTCAGACTTTTCCCAATAGTTGTATGAACTGTTCATATAATAATTCTGAAATGTGAAAACCCGTTCTAAAATTCTTTAAAATTTACTATGTTCATTCTAATGGAAATTTTCTATAGAATGTAAAAGAATGTAACAAAAATGAACTTACGGCTTAGACAGATTCCATTTCAAAGTATTTTCCGCATCTGAAAAGAAATGGAGACTAAGGCAGACGTAAAATAAGGCATAACAATTTCGCATCATGTATTTATCTAACAGACAGCTGATGATTGCCAACCAAAATACAGAGTTTATTAACCCTACATCTGGCACTGTTTTAGGGGCACGACACCCCTTATCTTGGTTGAGGCGATATAAGCGTGCGTAGTGTTAACTTATTGTAACAGAATTCAACAGTTATTTTCATGCTCTTATAAATTTGAATCAATTACATTTCCTAATCATTATTTAGCATTTGCTTCTTTCATGTAACTATTTCTCTACAAATTCTTGAAATCACAGAGAGAGTCTTCAAGTATGATAAAATTATCTTTGTACAGCTGCAGTGAGGTACGATGTAATATAATCATTATAAATAGATAGCAATGTTTGTAATGACAGAAATGACAGGCTACATCATTTACCTGCTACTGAATGTTCATTCGATCTACACCTTAATCATCTTTTAAAAACAAACATTATTGTTTAAGTCCCGACAGGAAAATCAAAACAAAAAGAGCAACATGTAGATATAGTACGTTTAAAAGTTTATGGTTAGCGAAAATTGTTACATACATTGTCCAGCCTGGGCAAACTGTACGAACGAATCAAGCCATAAAATATTCAGCTGATCACCGGATTTTGACGAGTTCTGGCGCTGGACATGAAACTGTTAAAAAGAGAGAATATATTAAGTACATGTATGTCATTTAAAGAAATGCTTGTAACTATACATTTTGCAGTAACAATCATATTAATCATGATATGAAGTGAAATAAAAAGATCATCAAAACGTAGCGCTGAGTCTGAGAACTACCTTGCTAATAGTAGTAACGTTGTGCATTCCCAAGAAGTCCGATTTTGCCTTGTAAACATAATGATGGTCAAACCCTTCCTGGAAGAATCGCGTCTTACAATCAGTTACTAGTAAGAAAGTAAACGCTATTTTCAAGAACAACTTCGACATTTTCCGTATGGAAAGTAGGCAGTTTTTCAAACCATTTTAAATTGAAATGACAATATCTTGGTGCACCAATACACCAGAACTACATTTTACGCGGAGGTAATCAGAGAGCTGCAAAATGGCGGAAGTTTACTATTCAATAAATCATTTGTGTATCTGGGATAAGTAAACAAGCAGATTTTGATATCACAGAATGGTCCTCCACGTTATCTAATGAATGTTCTTTGAAGTATTTTAGATAAAGGCAATATTGCTTTCATCACGGAAGTACTTTTGTCGACTATTTTTTTATAAACAATGACATACAATGTGTTTACAATAGAGCTTTTCCTTGTCGGCGAATACAATGTCATTAATCTTTTTAATCAAGATCACTTTTGGGGTAGGGGGGGGGGGTTCAAATAATAGGATAATTTATTATAGTAGAATGTTGGTTGATTTGATTTATACATTACACTCTGAAACTTCACAGAGAAATTGATTTTACCAACGTATTCTCAATAGTAAATGTTACAAACTTCAAGTAATGTCTGCACTTGATTACGTTTGATTGAAATTTCATGTAACCATGCCTCTTCAAAAGTTCATACAGAGAAATATTCCATCATGAAGTTTCATTGAACTCCGTGAAATTGACATTCAATGGAAATTGACACATAGGCATACATCTGTTCACAGTATTATTGTCAATGTCTATTCTAAAGATCAGTTCTATATAATGACGATTTATTTGATATTTTGGTAAATTAAGAAGTATAGAAACCGTCTTTCCCGGAAAGTATTGAAAAATGGAGCCCTAAACTTGATGAGATGTACCAGCTTTTAAATAGACAATAGAAATATCTTTCTTTTTTCAAACATGTCTGAACTGTTGTAATTATAGCACAGAATTTCTTGTCTTTGCGTCCTTTGATTCATTGTGTAAGTATAAGTGTATTTTAAAGGGAAATAGAACTAACCATATAATACGTTGAAAACATTATCTTATATACAAAAGTAATGATAAATTTCTCTAATTTCAGTCAGAGAAAAAGTACTTTCCTCCAGAGTATGAATTTGTTTAGATATATTTAGCAGAGTTTGGGTGGCATAAAATCAAGAGGTTCAAAATTGTTTGGTAGATGCAAGAGGAAAATAATGCTTAATTTCTTTTTAGTAACAGGATTGAATGCTATTTGAAAATAAAACAACGACGTCCGTTACTGGAAATTAGTGGTAACACATTTGTAACGGTCACGACTTAGTTCGTAAACAACATAATGATGAACAGTTAGTGGACATACAGTTAAACATAGAAAAGTCGTTACTTCTTAGCGTTCACGGCTGTGGTTACAGAAGTGTCATGATGTCGTTTTAATCGTTGTGTAAAAATTACATACGTTCAGAATGTTCAAGCTTAAGATAAAACAGTGATTTACAATACTTTTTGACATTGTAGAATGAAACAGTGCAATGTGTATGAACAGACTTAAATATTCACTAAATAATGAAACGAACTCATCTTTTTTTTTTAAATCTCAAACAAGATCTTTAACACACTTGTCAAAATTCAGCTATACAGTTCGTTTTAAACAATTTATTATGCGCTCAACCAATAGTAAGATAACACACACCGGGCTGTTAAACTATTTTTCTTACGGTAGTATGCAAGTTTATTAGCTATTACGTCTGAGATGAAAACAAGATGTTCATAGGTTTATGGATTATTTTACTTATTCTGGTACAGTCTTCAGAGGAGAACCAGTGTTCTGATTTAAAAAGATGTCAATTGGTGCACTGGGAAAGCTGGAATTCTTGCAGCAAATCGTGCGGAGGTGGTTATAGATACAGATCTCGACTACCCTGTTGTGAAGTACGGGATGGGAAAGTAATATCTTATGACGAGTGCATGAGAAACTGTGGATTGAATAAGAATGATGTATACAGTTATAGCTCTTGTAATAACAATTGTGATCATGGTGATTTTCACTATGAAGCAGGAAACAGCCATGACACTTATGGTCACTGTATCTGTACATCAAAATATGGGGGAACATGCTGTGATGAGCGTAAGTTTATATTTACTTTAAGTCCACATTAGAGCGTTGTTCAAATAATATCCAAGGGGATAAATCCTTTACAGAAAGTGCAGGTCAAATTTCATTTTTTTAATCTTGTTTTCTGAAACTAGTAGTGCAGATTTGATTTAACTTACAACAATTAAGCTCTTTATGACTCTTACTTGCAGAAAACAATGATCTCCTCAGAGATGAGAACCGAATGGGTTGGTGTAATCTATAAACTGCTTCTTTATTCTAAAAAAGTCCGTCAGAATGTTGGCACAAGTAATCAACTTTGTAGTCTCTTACAAAGGAACATTTAGAAAATGGATTTTTTATGAAATGCGGCTCTTAAGGGACAAATACATATTGTATAAAAACCTATAAATTAAAAATTCTTTAAAATAATTCCCCCCAGATGTGAGTCCACAACGGGGGTGCGGTTTTTCCATGTTCTTGTTCTTTGAAACTGGTTGTCATAGTAAACCCCACCGAAGGCCGAGGGACATTGTCTTGGCAATGTATGTCAGTTTGAAGGTAAAGCGTTTCATGAAATTAATATAAATATGCATAACGTTTATCTATCGCTGGATTCATAATTCAACAATATTTTAAGTGCACCAGAGTAGTTAATCAAAAAAACAAAAATAATATCAAACAGGGAATGCCACGTACCAAAAACGCAGCCTCCCCAAAACGAGCCCCACAGCACCCAGAAGTGCACACCACCAACACACACACACACACACACACACACACGCACACACACACACAACACACGCACACACACACACAACACACACACACACAATCATGTACACACACAAACATACACTACCAACACACACAAGCATACAAAGCAAACAACGAGGACAAAACGAACAATTAACGGAACACAGTGGGGCACCGCCTTGGAACGGTCAGTGGCAAAAACACCACTGGGGAGCTTAAACCGGTTTATGGTGCGCACCCAACCTCACTCTTACCCCCACCATGTTCCAAAGTCACAGGACAGTGTAAATAAAAGTAATCCCTGCTAGGTGAATCTCTAACACACGCAATGGAAACAAAAGGCATGGTATGTAAAACACAAAAATGCTCGTGTATAAATATATAAAAAAAGCAAACCTTGAGATCCAAAAAACGTATGTACTCAATGCATTTGCAGAAGGCAGAGCACCAAGAGAAACACCCTTAAGGGCCCGACGAAACAGGCCAGAGGACAGAAATCAAAACAGTTTCAAGACACATTTCAGTTGATTCTTTTCGGTGATTTGCCTTAATTGGCTGGGATCTAAATTCACTAAATTTGCTTGTTTGAATTAAAATGATTTCAAAATATGACATGATGTGAGTTTGTTAGTCATAAAGTGCAAAAGTGACCTCTCCTATTCCGAGAATCGAAGAAACTACAGATCGAATAAAACGCATTCTACATTGCTTTGACTCTTTACCATTTATAAATGTTTTTTTTTGTGTCTTGATTAATGTTTTATGGCAGACTTGTCTGTTTTATTTGCTATTAACATTATAGGGGGGTCACTGTTGAAATTCAAAATAACAAGAAATTTTATTGACCCTGTTTTTTTATGGACACTAACATATTGCTAGAATTAGGTAGAATTTTGGTACTGTAAACGTTTATGTATGTGGTGTATTTTTCAGAAATGTGGTATGTCATACTTTAGGATGAAAAACTAGGGATAGTGGTATTTCTATCATCATATAAATAAATATAACGCTCCTTGGTTTCTCTTCCGGTCAAGTAACATGGTGGCCATGTTTTTTTTTCACTCGCTTACAAAATAAATTAAAATAGTGATAATTAGCACCAAAACGGACTATATACATTATAGATAGAGTGTAAATACCAAGGAATAGTGCCTGGTATACTACATGGAATAAAATAAACTATACAAACGATGAATAACGATGAAGAAGGTGGATGATTGTTTACATATACATAGACAGGTACATAACATAGAAACAAAAATGTCCGAATACGAACTCCGTATTAAGCTCCTTGAATACAAGTCTTTAGACATTGAGGTCCGAAGTAGGAGGAATAACCTCATATTTGGTCGCATTCCCGAGAGCAGAGATGAAAACTGTTTCAAAGTCATTGCTGATTTTCTAGCGACAAATCTCCACATAGAACCATGCCCTCCCATTCCACGAGCACATAGACTTGGTAGGTTTAAACCAGGTTCAACACGTCCCATTATAGTGTACTTTATGGACACACGTGATTCCGAGAGTGTCATTAGTCGCGCAATCAAGCTGCGAGGGACCAACTTCAACATTAATAGGGACTATCCTAAGAAATTGTTGCAGCACGTAAATCCGTATGGCCTCAATACAAGAATCTCAGGGCATCCAATCCCGATAGCAAAGTAAGCATAGTTTATCCAGCAAAGCTAGTCAAAGATGGACGTGTAATTCACGATATGTTCCCCCAATGGAACCTCGTCATGCAGGGAAATCGTATTCCAATCAGTAAGCCGGTGTTTACAAACATTCCAAGCGATATAACGGTTCCAAATCAACAAATATCCGACGGCAACATGATGTCTTCCGATCATAGCGGTAATCACACAGTACAATCTCGTGATTCTCCAGCGCAAGCAGCGAATTGTCAAGTCAATGGAAATCAGACATTTGCCAAAATTGTCCAGGAACGTAGCAGGATGGACCAAGTTCCGCGCAGCAGCTCCAGACCCTCACGTGCCCCAAGAAGGGGACAATCATCGTCGCCATCGAACTCACGTGGATATCGAACCAGTGCTCCGGTTTTTACACGCACGCCACTGGTCAACCAGGCACCTCCATCACTCGCTGCAAACGCTAGTTATCGCCCATGGGCATCATCAAATCCGGACACCAATGAAAGCACTGGTGATTCATCCAAATAGGACATTGGGGAGGAAGAAGCGAACTCTAATCTGAAAAATAAAACTTTACATTTAGGATCCTTAAACGTGAATGGACTGAAAAAACGCCTAAATTTCAGTGAATTTATATATTTTGTTAACAAGTTTGATATTCTATGTGTTTCAGAGACTCATCTTGACAATACCGATTTAGTTGATATAGATAATTATACTTTTATCCCGAAACATCGAACACAGGCTTATAAACGCAAATCCGGAGGCATTGGTATATATGTTAGAGATACAATTGCGTCATTTGTCGATGTAATACCGAACGAATCCGACTATATACAGTGGATTTCCATTAAAAAAGAACTAACTAAATACGATGAAAATGTTATTTTAGGATCCATCTATTTACCACCGGAAAACTCTAGATTTTTTACTGCCGAAAACTTTGAAATATTTGAAGACGAAATTACGCAAAAATGTCATGATACTAGATACGTATACTTGGCCGGTGATACAAACAGCTGCGTTGGCACGCTTCGAGATTTTATAAGGACTGATCAGCACATAAATAATATTTTTGATATTGACGAAGAATTACAATCATAACTTGATAAATACACACTGCCTGAAGACTTATCTATTCCACTCGATAGAAAATCCACAGATAAAATAACTAACACGCACGGTTTTCACTTAATAGATATTTGCAAAAATAACAACATTTTTATACTTAACGGTCGAATGTTTCAAGACCAACACGTTGGAAACTTCACTTTTAGAGACATTTCTGTAATTGACTATGTAATTGCAACTGCCGAATGCTATAATTTTATAAACGGGTTCGAGATCTTAGAAACAGATGCACTCTTTTCTGATGGACATAACGCCCTTTCGTGGAAAATTCGTATTCAAAACAATGAGAACACCAAAACTAACCAAAGTACACATAATCGCCCGCGTAAATAGAAACATGATAAACCAACAGAATTTAGGAGCAATATTAACATCGAAGAAATTCAATCCATCTGCTCCCAGCTAAATACTTACCCACAATCCCAAGAAACAATAGAATACATTACTAATACCCTAATTGACATTTTTAAGAAATCGGTCGATCACACTTTTCCCGAAAATCTCAATTCATTTCCCGCCAAAAACAAATCAAGTAATAAACCATGGTTTGGTCCAAAATGCCAACAAGCTCGGAAAAACTATCATTCAGCTAAAAATGAATACACATCAAACAAAAATAATAACAATAAAACAAGATTGAGAAATGCTTGCAAACAATATAAGCGTACCATGAACTACTATATAAAAAAGCAAAAACAAGAAAACTCGAGAAAACTAAGAACCTTAAGTGATTAAAATCCTAAAAAATATTGGAAATTTTTAAATAGCTTGAAACCAAAAAATAAAGATATCCCATCACCAACCATAGAAGAATTCTATGACCATTTTAAAAACATAAATATGAACACAGTAACTACTGACACAACATTAAATAATGATACAGTTCCCCAATACCCAAATGAATCATTAAACTAAAAAATCACAGAACCAGAAATAATACATGTAAAATGTATATCCAATTTGAAAAATTCTAAAGCTCCGAGCCCAGCAGATAACATACTAAATGAAAATATTAAAGCAACAAAAGATATATTTATCCCTTTCTATGTAAAATTATTCAACTGTATTCTAGACACAGGTTTTATCCCAAATTCTTGGCTTGAGGGCATGATAATGCCTATCTACAAGAATAAAGGAGACCCAAAA
This sequence comes from Saxidomus purpurata, assembly GCA_022818135.1. NCBI lineage: Eukaryota > Metazoa > Mollusca > Bivalvia > Venerida > Veneridae > Saxidomus > Saxidomus purpurata. Next base: position 2,844,388 of record JAFMSR010000007.1, on the reverse strand, counting down.
GATGTTTAAAATTACAGACCAATCACTATTCTGAGCTGCCTGGGTAAATTATTTACAGCAATACTAAACCAAAGGTTAACAAATTATCTAGAAGACAACAATATCCTAGAAGAAAATCAAGCCGGTTTTAGAAAAAATTATTCTTGCATGGACCATATATTTACCATTCATTCACTTATTGAAATTATAAAGAAAAAGAAACTTAAACTTTACTGTGGTTTTATTGACTTTTCGCAAGCTTTCGATAAAGTGTGGAGGGTTGGTCTATGGAATAAACTTTTACAGAACAACATAACAGGAAAGTTCTTCAATATCATAAATAACATGTATAATGGTATCAAATCATATATCTTTTAAGGGTGAAGTTTCTGCTCCTTTCATATCTGAAATAGGTGTTCGTCAAGGTGAAAATCTTTCGCCTGCTCTGTTTTCCCTATTCTTAAATGACCTTCAGACATATATGCATTGTAATGGTTCAGTAGGTGTAGAGCTGAGAGATCCATTTACATTGTGGCTTAAAAATCTTGATCTTGCTCTATGCTGACGATACTATCATAATGTCTGATTCACCTTCAGACTTTCAAAATAGCTTAAATGTGTTTGATAATTACTGTAAGAAATGGCACCTCAAAATTAATACAAGCAAAACTAAAATTGTGATCTTTGGAGCCAGACAATTAAGAAATTATAACTTTAAAATAGGGGATAACTCAATTGAAATCAAAGATAATTATCATTATCTAGGATTCACCTTATCTAGCAATGGCTCTTTCTTAAAAGCACGGAAACACATTGCTGAACAAGCATCAAAAGCAATGCATATCCTTTTTACTAGAGCTAATAATGCAGATTTACCAATAGATCTATTGTTAAAACTTTTTGACCATACAGTCCTCCCAATTTTGACATATGGATTTGAAATATTTGGATATGAAAACATAGACATGTTGGAAAAAATTCACAATTCACAACGTAATCTTTTTTACTCTTTATACCGATGCCTCTTGATACCAATGCTTTTTAATAAAAAAAATTCTAAAACTATTAATATTATTACCAGTTATTTAGAAATATTCCTCTTTTAAGCCTGTATATCAGTCCTAAGGAAATAGTGTAACCTATAATTTATTGATATTTACAATAAACAAACCTTAACTGTTAAACTTTACACTTTGTTTTCATTGTATATGTTGACCTTGTTAAACTGAAATGATCATTAGACATTACATTTTGTGTAGTACCATTGTTAATCCTCAAACATTTCTCATTTTTCATAAATAATTTTTCTAGCAGTAGATGTAGTAGATCTAGTATAGACTAAACAGTGTTGACCCTGCCCAGAGTACACCCTGTAGATATGCCAAGAATTAAGTGTTAATTATTAACACACACTTTTTACTCATGTAAACGGTAAAGCATAATTAATTCCCTTTGTATGCAACATGTGTACAACCATAACTAGTACCGGTATATAACTGTGCTTTCCTGACCCATGACACACTTTCTATAATCGTAAACCAAATTTGCCAACAATCCAGATGCACGCTTTTTTGCTGTTTTTCCCCACATGTTTACCATGATTTAATCTCATACCCAAATGGTTAAAACACATAAAAAGCGAAACTTTTTCAATTCACTACCAGTACTATATCATTTATACTTTACAGTAAAAGTGTGACAAAAACCATGCTTGAAACAATACAACACGAATACCAACGCTTTAAAAGCTTGAAGTCTCTAACCCTGGCTACATTGTATGACGTAAACATGATTCAGTCATGACTCATGACACATGTATGGGTCACCGCAAAAAAAATATTTATACTTTTTGATTGATTTATTTTTATTGTATTTTTGTTTTTTTGATTGTCATAATGCAAGTGTAACTCCTATTTAAGATCTTCTCCAGCCCCCCGCCACCCCCCCACATCCCGCTCTTTAAGTAAATTACAGTTTCATCACATAAAATCATGAACGGATTATCATAATTATAATATTAAAATAATACCCATGTATATGTTTACCGGAAGTCACATATATCTGTGTTTGTTAATCTACCGTGTTATATTGTCCTTTTTGTGTAGTTCATGCACTTTGACGAAATAAAACATGTGTTCTGTTCTGTTCTGTTCCTTAATATTACCCCACCCACTTTACTAATATTCATTTTTTCAATTTTCGATAAATGTATATTTTCATGATAAAGGAATAACAAGGTTTTTCAGATATTTTGCCTACAGTTTGATTAAAACCTTTGTTTTAGAATGCAAAAATAAAAAATGGGGGTCAATGTGCATATAAGAAAGAAATTCAATAAAAACTGACAAAAGATGCGTTTTTTAGATTTCGACGAACCTTAAGATATGATGGTTTTTTAGAAATGACTATTTTTGTACCCTTACCCCCATTTTGGCATATGGCAAAATTTGTCAATTCAGTCACAAAATGTTTTTTTCTCAAAATTGTTCTTTTTTTGCACTAAAATATTCCTACTGTGCCTAACATACTACTGCATAATTGCGTTTCCAGTTGAATCATCATTTTTGAAATATAACAAATGTAAATTTCCGGAAGTGCAAAAATCCAAAACCTCACGAGTGACCACCCTTAACTTTTATTCAATTTTTATAAAAAAAAGTGCTATAACATTTCATAATACAAACACATGCATATAATAGCTCTCATGCCCCATTCGCGAACTAACTTCAAGGTATTCCGACATTAACTTCAAAGATTACATCTTGACATTGCAAATGGCACAACATTCAAGTGGTATAGCTACCAATGACACACAACAGTTTTGTCGATTTCTACCTTTTCGATACAATTTTGAACTTTTGCAGAAATTGTCATATCCTGAATGTTGTAAATTGTTAGTCCAACACTGTAGATACATTAAAAAAAGAAAATATGAGATTTAACCTTAGTTCGTCTGTTCTACGGACCGTTCACTTCGTTTTAACGGTTTAGACCGCAATGACTTGAAAACCACTTTTGTTTTAGTCTTATTATAAGTTACGGACCACACAATCAAACTCCAATAACTTTTCAATCACTACCTCTATGACGGTTAAGTCATAATATTTATTGAAGGTGTTTATACCCCTTTATTGTCGTAGAATAACAACACCGCACATTTGCATCGTACAGCAACAGCAAGTGCCCGGAGAAACTAGGTGTCAACAAGAACTATCTTTACAAAAGATGGATGGCGCAATTATAGTAAAAATCCTGTCAAGTGCAGTCAGAAGGCACAAAATGTCACAGGGTGAGAAAAAGTATGCACCCTGACCGGTACGCGAACCCAATGCCCTTCGCTGCTCTTCCGACTAAGCTAACCGGCCACTTACACAATTTCTTCCCAATTGAGATTAAGTCCGTAAACCGTAACTTTAGAGTTTTATTACTGATAAACATGAGATAGGGGTTATTTTTACTGCCTTCGAGGGTATACTTCAAAAAGTGTCCATTACTCATAAATAAGGCTTGTGACTTAGCTTTTTCGTTTTATATTCTGACTTATCAGGTATTACCCTAACAACAAACATAAAATTCTCATTGCTTGAAAAAAATGATGAAACTGTAGCGATCGTCTTTAATTAATATCAAATATGTTACTCGAAATATTGACCGTTATTCACTTGTCGAGAAAGTGTAATTACTCTACACTTACAATTTACATACGTATGGCGGTAACATCATAATCATGTTGGTAGATATGAACTATTTATCAACCAAAATTGTAAAACCATTCAAGAAAGAGTGAAAACACAAAAGTATTTTATTCCCCTTTTTCATTCGGAATTATCCAATTAAAATGTGCCTTACAGAGTAAATTTCTCAATTAAAAAAATGTTATACATTCTACTTGTCATTTAATTGGTGGTTGAAAGTTATCAACTTCCGGTATAAAGCTAGCTTAATACGGCTGCGTCGAAACATTTTGGATATTTCATGCTGTTTTAGAAAAAGTGATCATTATGATTGTGCTTGCAATGAGAATTAAAATGGAATTACGGTCATTTACGGCCTTTTGAATATTATGACACCGAATCAAATTGCGATGTAGTTAAAGACTTCAAAGTTTATCAATTACTAACTTTTTCAATCCTTATAGCTATGCACATGGCCAGCTTGATACATCAAGTTATCTACAGGCCTTTTTTCGCCACAGTAAGTACGCGGTATGCCTACAAGCTAGACCGGCTTGTTGACTTGTGAAATTAAAGGCTATTCGATAAATTTGATGCATGCACTTCCTTCTTCTGATACCAATGTCATTAAAGAAAAACAATTTTCGAGTGATTCAAGTAAATCCTACCCTATATATAACGTGGTCCTTAACTTATTTTGAGGTGTATATTTCTATATTGTTAATTTTGAAGCAAAAAAAGGTGAACAGTTTTGTAAAAATAGATGAAAAATGTTTGTTTGTAAATTGATACATTAAATATTCGTGTAATTATTGGCCTTTTAAATCGTAAGATTGTTCGAGATCTACTGTGAATTATCAAGATGTAATTTGTGTTTGTATTTTTCGAATTCCTTCTGAACACAGATACTATAAGAAGAAAACAATGTAGATAGCGAAATTGTTTAAGTATGCTACCTCCGTTAAATATTGTAGCTTTTATAAACAGTTAGGAACATTGGTATAGTCATTGAATGAAATACACTTCATTTTTAAAATCTAACTATTCATTACCAGTTAGCTTTGACTTTTAACTGACTTTTAACTAACGAAACACAATTTTAAAAGGTTGTTCATTTTTGGGTCAGAAAAAAAAACACTTTAAATAGCTTTGCTTACTTTCATATGTTTAAAGTGGCACCGATTTAAGTCAGACAGTTGATATTTGCAGCTCTATGTGGTTGGGATGGAAGATGGTGTTGGCCAGGAACTTGCTTATCCAGTAATTACGAAAGATACTGTAAATGTGACTCCGGATTTCAGAAAGGGAAAATTGGATCCAAAACTATGTGCCAGTGTTAGTATTATTGCAAAAGTTCCTTATTCATAATTGTAAGACCTTATTTATTATTCTGTTTTATCAGTGTATCCATTTTGTTTTGTTACTCATATTGTAATCCATGTAATTGTCTTTTGTGTCTTTTAATGTTTTGTTAGTCAATTCTATATGTCTTTATTGTTATTCTACATTTTCAATTTTCAAATTGTATGCTAGAAATACTTGAGTTGAAGTGCAAAGTTATTATTGTTCTGCTACGATACGATGTATATTGCGTTGTTTCAATAAGGAACGTATTGAGTATGCATGAACAATAACAATTGTTGTATATTCAGAAATAATAACAGCCTGAAAACGTAAATTAAATGTAGAATAACAGAAACGACATTTACACATAAATAATAAAATGAAATAACGAGTGATTTTGACAAAAACAATGATATTTAAGAATTATAGAATAACAATTAAATCATTTACAATATGAATTACGAATGTCTAAGGTCTATTTAAGATAACAGATATATATCTATTTGAACTTTGTAGTTTTTGACGTGTGGAAGTCATTAATTGTTTTGCTAATGAAGGCCAGATACTAAAGTTTGCAGAATAACATGTTTAGTCCCTGGCCTTCTGAAACACTCAAATTATGCAACGGCTAAAAAGGAGGAAATCATGCACTTCACAAATATTGCACAGTTGACGAACACCGCGAAATGATGTCATATTCAAATGGAAGAAATTAAATAAGAATTGTAGTCAACTACTGATGTAGCATGTATCGGTGTACATTTTCTAACTGTGTGCCGATCTCATAAATGTTGGAAGTATATCAGTATGGCACATACCACACTAAAATTGAAACAACCGTTTAATTTGCAACGAATATGTCGCAGACAAAACCTCTACACAACGATATCTTTAATAGAATAGTTAATATCAGGACACACAATTAACGAATACCTTTGCAACAACATTTTAAATAATATATGGCATATCCTGTTATCCGATGATCCCTTGACGTAGAAAATTGTGTTTTTGGTTATATGCAGTGACAAAAATGCCAGTACTTCAAACTTGTATGACTGGACTGGAAAACGTTAATGGAGACGCCGTAAACATGACAGGAAAGGGGAAGTGTTCAGAGGCTAGATCTGTGTATACAAAGCTGCAACCACACAGACTGTCATTTACGATTGCCTCATCGTTCAGTGTCAATATTTCTAGAAGTCCTTTACCAAACAGAATCAAGCAGTGGACATTTGGTATCGTAGCCAACAGTATAGAGGTGTTAAAGAGAGGTGTCAGAGGTATCACGTTGCAATATTTCTCTCTTAAACTGAAGCATAACTTTTATCAAATATTTAAATGCAATTTCTTTTACAAGTGTCTCAAGTAAAACAAACTATGAAAAATAAGTTTAACTACCTGTCCTGAAGGTGCATGTTATATTGTGTAATCGTATTTTATAGAAATTTATAAATTTTCAGATGATAAACATCATCTCAGTGAACATAATTATAATGGACGTCCAGAGTGTGACAATGCGTTTTCAGACAGCGCTCCGAGACAGATTGCATTATGTACTGGGACTGTCTTACCAGGACAAAGTCTAAGAAATGGGGAGAGGTAACCGAACAGCCGTCGAAAATACATAAAAGCCGTATTATATATCTTTATCTTAATTCTAAAGAAATATTAACATGATGTTATAAACTATGAAACGATGTATATGACACAGGTCAATTACGTCGAAGGATAAAATAACTGGCTGGTCATTTGTCCGAGACTGAAATATAAACTGCATTGACATCTACAACTTCACATAATTTGGTACTATTGTAATTTGATTGAATTGCATATACTCATGATGCTAGTTTAAATGGCCATCAAATAATTAATAGGTGAAAATAGCTCTAAGCTATAGGAGATATAAATGCTTTTAAAGCGACTGCACTCCAAATTCTTAGTAAATTTTAATTTTTTGGTAAAATCAATATATATTCAATTTGTCAGCATCAAGATTATTTTCTTTGTGTAAGAGCTAAAAATAAAGGTAGAAAAAAAATATTTACCCGAGCCAGGTTTTGAACTCGGATCTTTGCGCTTACAAAAAATTTACAGGGGCTTAACCTACTACACTACGGAGTCAGCTGATTTGATGCGAGTTAAAAATATTGATATACCAAAGAGCCCACCCCGTTAGTCACGGGGTGATATTTTCTACAATAAAAGTAAGCAAAACAACACATTTTAATTGTTTCTTTTGTTAGAAAACTTGTCACGTTATCATAATACAATGCCCCTGATACAGTAATGACAATTGTTTTCTTGAAATTGAAAATTTTCTTTTTTTATCGTAACTTGTCCATCTGGAGTGCAGTCGCTTTAAATTAATTGTGTATTATCAAGTTTTGTTACAAACTTTAAACTAAAAAAGAAGTGTGCCAAGGAGCCAGCCAAGGCATACAATAAACTAAAGAAATTTAAAGCAATAATCTACCTACTGGTAAGGTTTATTTACCATTACTATCTGCGAAATTACAAGAAGGGATGTGTGAATAATGTGTTTGCTTGGTTAAAGTTGGACGATGAATTCAATATTTGAAGGTGAATTTGCATTTTGCGTCCAAATGAAATAACATAAATGTATGTATAATATATTTTAGTATTTGTGTTAATTTCGTACCTCACGCCGGAGGAACACTAACAACACTGGATGGTCACACTGAAACATACAAACACACTACATACAGCCGAGAGTTATGTTTCATGTTCGATAACGAAGCACCTGTTCACTGTACAGGAAGCGCTTGCAGTCCCAGCATGTTAAAGTTAAGTAGGCGAATAACGGATACTCCTGATATAAGGGCAACTTTTACATACTGGACTGATCCTGTACCAACAGGTGGCAGTAGTACTAAAGCATCTGGAATCAAGAAATTCGTTGCGAGTTTGTTACAAATAGAAGATCTTAACAGAACAACGTTAGTAATGAAATACCCAGGCATCTCCGTAACAGAAGTCCGAGCAAACGATCATGAAGTGTCCTTCATCCTACCTACAGAACCGGCTTTATATGCGATATTGTTAGAAGTTCATGATTTAGCTGGGAACGTACGGACGGCGAGAAGATTTGTGTTGTACGACAAATCGTCGAAAGTCGAAGTTTTATCAAAACAACTTTTGAGATCAACGACTGCTTCTGCCAAAACCAATTACACATGGCAGGTTCATCACGGATCAACATGTCTTAATTGGACTGGTCGGTATTACAATACATACCATACTGACATAAATTTACTCAGAACAATAAAATCCGACCGTAACATATCAAGCAACTATGATCAAATTGATGGGCTTATACCAGTTTCAGGGACGCCTAACATAGACGGAATTGTAAGATTCGAGTATAGTTGGAAAATTGACAGCGGGTCATTTAGAAAATATTCGGCAGTGTCTGATATATTTCCTCAATCCTTTTGCAAAAACCTGAAACCAAAGGATGGACAAACGTACATGTTCAAAATTAAACCTATTGATATAAACTCACGTTTTCTGATCGAAAACTTGGTTGTTCACATCGACAGGAGTCCGCCGAATATTGACAATATTTGGTTGGTAAAAGATGAATACAAGCAGCTTTTCGTCCATAATTCGTCTGACCTTTCAAGAATGTCACTACAGTTTGACGCTATTGACCTCCATAGCGGTATTCATACTATTGAATGGAAACTTGGAACAAGTGACGGTGCTAATGAACTCGGTGCTGGCTCCATCGGTGTCCACAGAATTAATGTGAGTAATTTTATTCTTTAACAATACTTTATACTGGTAAAATATGCCATCGCTGTATATTTTACTATCATGCGATATATGTTTGGGTTAAATTTCTATCCAGTATATGTATTAAGTCCTTGACTTTTCAAATAGTATAATGTCTTTGACTTGCAAGTAAAGCAATTCGATCGTTATCTTCGCGGGTTCACAAATGCATGGTAATGTCAAAGTTGATTATCATATCGGACAAATACATTTCACCGACTGAAGTTCACCCCGCAGAGACAGTGGTGTAGTGGTAAGATGCCCAACTTATATGCAATGTTTTTTATTGTTTTATTGTTGATTGAATAACTTTGCTTTGCTTTCTGTGTTTTATTTTTTTATGCATCAATACCTATTATTGATATCCATGGTATTTCAGGAATTACATAAAATTTCATCGTCCGTTGAATGGATTTTATTCCGTCCGTCCCTGGGTTATCTTCAAAATCCTTCGATATATTAGCCGAGGCAATCTTCTCTTTAGAGCGTTTAGTTGTTTTGATAATTTGCTCGTCGACATTTTCAGTTCTATATACAAATGTATGCAAGACGACGGAGAAAAAATGCTCAATTTAATTTAAAAATCTTGAAACGAGATTAACAAAGACAATAGTTAATATATTATATGCAACAAAACGATTAATAAAATGTAAAACAAAACATCAAGCAAGACTCGAACCGGCATACGCTGGATTGGTAGTCAAATGCCTGATCCACTACACCATTGCGGAATGCAATATGTATTTACAGTACGAAATTGATATTTTATATCAATCCCTTATTATAATTTTATCCGAAGATTACCGACCACATGTACGAAATATTCATGAGTGCCAGTTCAATATTGTCGCATAATATGCAATTTCACAATTCCAAAATATTGACGTTTTTCCAACTAGCATGGTGTAAATTAGATAAAACTACTTCGATGATTAAGAAGAGCCGTATAATCTTAAAACACATTCATTCTTTTGCAGGGATCTTGTACGAATGAAAAATGCTACTGTCCAAAAGTAGGTCTTTGCGAAAACTTTTTATATAGAGTTGACCTGAACAATTTGGTGGACAAACGAACAAATAAAGGTCAACACAACCGAAACTATTACTTCAGTATAATCGTAACTAATAATGCGAAATTAATGAACATAGAACATAGAGACGTACTGACGGATGATTCTCCTCCTGAAGAAGGAGTAATTCAAGAAGGGGTTGCAGGTTCTCCGGACATAGATTACACAAGCGAATCCGAAATTGTTGTCAACTGGCACGGGTTTATCGATCATGAAAGTGGGATCAAATTATACAAAATCGGTTTTTCTAACAGATGTCTCTCTCGGAATGATCTAGGCAACAGCGACAATTCGTCAAACAGCGTGATAACTATTGAGACAACGAGAAAAGAATGTAAATTTAATATAGCTACAGATGGGTATTACGTTTCTTCAATTGTTGCGTACAACAACGCTATGGAACCATCAGCAGTGGTTTGCTCGGACGGAATAACAAGAGATTCAACAGATCCAGCAATAGAGAATGTTACGTTGGAACATAGTAAAGTCATGGAGGTAATTGCATGCGATGTGTCCGGTCCGTGGCTTGTGAGGTCAGATTTGAAGAAGGTTGCTCTTATGCAAACAGACACATGTATGAAACGCTGTGTAGTTAAGACATTTACATTACTGAAGAACTTACCAGAAATAAAAGTGAATACAACTGATAACGACGTTTCCAACTATCTCTGCACGACCCTCCCTGATGTGACGGACAACTGGTATATATACATACCATCAAATAATATAGATGTATACTGGGTATCAATGGACGCGAATAGCCAAATAAGACGTGAGGAGGTTGGAATTGCATCTGATCCGTCTTCTATCTCATCCCCGGACATTGAGATCTACCGAGATACACATGGACATTCAAGATATCATAACTTTCATGAAGGAATAGATCGAGGTGTACCCTTCTATATACTAATAAGGACCACAAATAAGGCCGGGATGGAAAGCGTACTACAGCTAGGTCCAATAATTATAGATGATACGCCACCAGAAATAAAAAGTATATGTATTAAAGATTCATGTTGGTAATGAAGAGGATAGAATATATTGCTATTGGGATAATGACACATTCATCGACCCCGAACAGAGACACGCTTTAGACCACGTACTATTCAAAATAGGTAATTTCTATAGTTTATAGTTGTTCTTGTATATCCGCATTGTAAAGCAATAAATATTGGAGCAAGTTTAAATCAATACTGAAGTTATGCTTGCACTGTCTCTACTTGACGTAACAAAAATGATAAATAAATTACATCAAGTAAGCTAAAAAAAAACTCATTACATATTATATTTTTCATTCGTTGTTTTTCGGTTTATCTCTTATCTACACGTTGATAAATGATAGAATTCTATTTATTCTTTTTGAGGTAGACACAAGCTTAATCTTATTTTAATTTGTATGGAAGAATGTAAACACAGATCAAAGAAACAGTGTTTATGCAAATCATAGAAATTCATAGGTTGTTTTAGATACGAATTCTCGCTGACTTATTTGCAGGGGCTAACGATCATTTTCATACACCACTGCTACAACCTGAACTGAAATGTTCCCGGCACGATTTCCGCTATTGCATTCAGTATACTCTTAGTAAGCTGCAAAGGCAAGACGAAGAAAAAAGTCTTCAGTTTTTCTTTGAACTTTATGTGTACAACATGGCAGGACATTTTACGACCGTTCGTTCACCTACTTTCACACTCCCTTCTCAGTTCCGCCCAGGGCATGGTCACGTATTTGATGTAGATCCTTCCTTAATCAATCTCGAACAGCCAGAATTGGATGGCGCTATCAAGGACTACGATGTTCACTTCAGCTTAGAAATAGTGTGTGCTGCATGGACAGGGTTTAATCATCACAAAAATGTGTCCTTCCAAGTTGGTGTGGGAACAAGGGCAATTGAAATAGATATTATACCTCTGAAGTCAGTAAAAGACACAAAACAACTTTTGTGTTTAAATTCTAGCTCATTGACGCCTAATAGAAAGTACTTCGTCACCATTAATGCAACTTGCTCTGGGGGATCTAGAATTGTTTCTTCTGATGGTATTACAATCATTGATAGGAAACACATGGACGAAGTTGTTGACGTAAATATAGGTACTGCATGTGATTCCAACAAACGCTACCCACTAGTAAAACACACTGAAAATAGTACCATGGTGAATTTCGTTTCTAATGTACCACTTAAAGAAGGTCATGGGTATACCATAGAATCGGAAAACAGTCTTGATTTTCATAAAGTTGTATCGAACGATGTGCTTTGGATCAAAGAATCAAACGGCGACAGGAAAATATTTTACAGACGTTTCAGGGCATTTAGACAAAATGTATCCATGAGTGTTTCATCAGAAGACACGTCTGAAAAGGATTTGCTGAATATCACTCTGCTAGATTGCTTTGAAAATTTAAGAATAATAGATGTAGCGGAAAATCTTCAAGTGATATTGTCCCTGCACAAAAACTTTTCTCATTTAGTTTCAAGATACAAGGCGTCTCTTTTCAAAACAGACTGTCCTGGAGATATCAAAACAAATGTGTCTTGTCATAAAAAAATTCCAGAAACAGAAATATCAAGCACTGCACCTGCGTTCCAGATGAGAAGTCTTTATCTGTTAGATGGACAAGTCTATCGTGTTGGGGTCAGTATTTGCTTTAGACAGAATTGCCTACCCCCAATATTTTCAAGGACAATTTTTGTACAGTCTACGTCACCAACAACTAATCGTATACGGGCATTTGCTGCACAAGCTGAACTTAATGAATCCTGTCTCCAAGTTGATCTAAACTGGGAAAGGTTCAGTTGTGTGAGAGAGTTGCCTACGGTGGAAAAGTATGAATGGGCACTGGGTCTCAATCAGTTTACGGATGGGTTGTTGACGACATGGTTTCCATTTATTATACAGACTACCACCGAAACAAGTTTTAAAGTAAGTTATATTCATCATATCCTTAGGACAGCTGACATATTTTGATACACGCTCAGCAGACACGGGTATGTTTATGTAATTATTGCACATAACGTCACAGTACTTTCGGTTTCATTGGATGTGTTGTAAACGTCAGCTAAGAGGCCGAGCTTTAAACGAAAGTATGATTTTTATTGTTCATTTGTCAACATACAGATGTCACGCGCAGGGATCACCATGCCTATCAACATGCGCATGGACTTCTTTTTATTTTGCTTTTGAAAGGTCGCGTTTAAGCCTCCTCTTAACATGTCAATATATCTGGGTTTGAGGACGACTTGTCTACTTTTTGTCTGTGAAAACAATAAGTGCACGCGACCAAGACAACAGTTCTACAGGGGCCTGTAAGCGAACGAACTCGAACTAAAACTGGTGTCTAAAAGCGAACGAGGGTGCACTGAAAATTTTCAAACCTGGCAAAATATGGTCAAATGTAATTTTCAAGGTTGTGTAAAAATGACAGCATTTGCCTGAGCTTTCTGAATTTTTAGTATTCAGGAGCTGGCTGCATAACCTTTAAATTCATACAGACAAAACATGTTCCGCATGATAACTGTTTATTCTATGGAAGGTCAAACATGTTTTAGCCCGCATATACGTTTAATTACATTTCGGCTGTCGAAAGGATATCTTACAAATTGACTATCACGAAACGACTATTTAGAACGTATGTTTAGGATTTACTTCTAAAATAATGCCGCCATCCTATTGAATTGAAATGTGTTTATAAGAGTTTATTGATGTCAGTGGAAAAGTAGAGACTTACTTGTGAATGCGACTTTATATTTTATTGATAACGAATTTCGAGGTTCGATTTGAAAAATTCCATCAATATGAATAGAGGTTCTATTACATAATTAAAAGACAGATTTTTTAGAATGACAATCAAATCATTTTCAGCCGATATTACCAGAGTTGTTTTAATTTCCTCAATAGACTACAAATTATGTGCACAATTCTCTTGTGGTAAAAGTCTTAAAAAGTTTTTGTGCCTTACCTAGCACAAAGTGCCAGGGTGAGCTTTTAGGATGGCACATCGTCCGGCGTCCGTCGCACCCGTCGTCCCTGCGTGCACAATTTCCTTCGAAAGACATCTGTTTTGAAACCTCTTGGCTAGTGTTGATGGAACTTAGCGGGGATATTTCTTGCATGAAGTTCTACCAAATACGTTAAAAATTGTATTCTATGCAGAACTCTGGTTTTTATGGCAACAAATAGGAAATACCTTAAAATCGTCTCCTCAAAAGCTGCATTGTCCAGAGCTTAGCTATTAAGTGTGTGGCAGTGTTTAGTGGACCTCTATTTGATTATTCAAATCATGCCCTGGGGTAAAAATTAGCTCCATCCGGGTGTAACATCTTTTATATGGATATATACAACGCGTTGCAGTTGGGTTTGCCCGTTCGCTATCTTGGCAATCGATACAGTTATAATCTTACGTCACTCATAGCGCAATTTTGAAACTATTATTAGAGCTAGTTTATAGGTTAACTCCTCCCCATTCAAGGACATTTAGGTGCGAGCGTCCAGCTTCTTTCTCATGTCGTCAATTAGCTCCGCCCAAAAACCCGCATGGTATACTTCACGTATGTATTTTAATGCAAGTGACAAACAATATTTAATAATGTTAAATATAGGTTTCTTCGCGTATTTTGTAGTGACTTCGAGATGAATTATATAGATCTTCTGTTTTATTTAAAATGTTGATTAATATATACTCTTTTAAAAGAGACCTCTTTCAATCACACCGATTGAGCTACGGTATCATTGCATTTATCATAAGACTTAGTGTAGACCGTAAGTTTATGAATTAGTATACATGTAAATTATGTTCGCGGAACTTTACACACCGGAATTCAATTGCAGTAACATGTTATCCTACTATACATAATTCATAATGACGTCTGGTGAACAAAAATATATTGTAGTTTTTCAGTCTGTTTCTCAACTCGCCTTGTCAATTTTGTTTGCCAAAGTGGAATTCAAACAAAATGTCAACGAAAGTAATTAAATTGACGAAATTATCAATAATTGAGTACATCAATAATTGATTTCGCAGCGTGAAAAATATGTTTGTCTCCGGCAGTACTTGAACTCCTTTATTTCTCAGAGCGTCGCCACAAAAGCGAGGTCATGCCATGGGTAAGGAAGTCTACTGACAAACTAAGTATCTAATGCCGTACTGTACGTACTGACATATTCAGTGCATCTGCCAAAAACTTTACTTGTACGGACGTTGTATTATCATAACCAAGTTCCCTCTCTACTGCCGACAGTGAACTCGACAATTTTCCCGTGTGAACAGTGTTTTTACTTTAAAAGCCCTTCAATTTTCGGAGTGCGGTCGGGGCGTTGAGTTTAAGAAAAAAATACAAATCAATGAAAAGGGGAGTAGTTACTTCAGCCATAAAAATGAAACGGCAGACAGTCAGAAGATTAATGACGATTATCTAATTTGTTTCACTTTATCTCATATATTTACATGTATTTCAATTCTTTTTTATTCCAACCAATATAAAAATCTGTAGATGAGTGCTGGATACTGCATCCAATTTACCACCCGTAGTCATACATTCATGAGCGAAATGTTGGACACATGACTGCAGAGCTACACGATTACTCAAAACTTTGTAATAACTCTTAACTAACCAGAATTATATGATAATCATTAGTTTATATGACATATGATTAACTCACACATGCTCGCGAGTCGGTAAAATCACAAGAAGCTCTGAATAGTAGTCTAACTATTTCGACTTCGAAGGCAAACCGATTTTATAGGCTGATATTTTCAAGTTGTTCACCTTCTAGTTATAAATATCAGATCTGTGAAAGGGGTCACACTGAAACGCCAAATTAATTGGGCTATTAGAGTGCTGCTGTGTATGTCCAACCCATAGTACAGAGGGGGTCCGACATGTATGACACGTGACTTTCTGCTGTCAGACAAGCGGCTTTCCTGTCCCGGGTCCCGGTTGTCCGCAGGCTAGCCGAAATGTTAAAACGAATAAATATTGTACGAAAGTCCTGTTTTTTTCCTAGCCCAGACATTTTAGATCTATTTGCAGTATTGGGATAACATTTTAATCTTGCTTACTTTAAAAGTGCGCTGTTAATGTGTTTTATTTTTATTTGTATGCACATGTATTACCTCGTGGAGTAGCCTCAATATTTCGACTGCAAGACAGAAAAATTTTACAAACTGATATTACATCTAGTCTGCATTTGCGAAGGGTGGCCATTGTATGTAGCAAAAAGCACTTGCGTGCAATTAGTTGGGCTATTCGTTGAGGTACGCAATAAAACTTCCATAGTCTATTTCATAAAGTTTTGGGAAAGTTTCATTAATTAGTGTACGCCTGACTCTTCCATTCACTAATTGGCACTTTAATATATACTTTATCCGATACTGCTTCTGTTATGACTTTCTTTCCACGTTCGGAACGTGACGTCAGAATCAAATAAAGACTGATCGCATGCGCCCCTATTTGACCTTTTCAATGAAAGAACGGAGGGGAGGAGTTAACCGATATCTACATGCTCTATTAATAGTTTCAGCTTCGCCTTTGTGTGACGTAAGATTGTAATTGTATTGATTGCTAAAATAGCTAGCGGGCAAAGCCAACTGCAACGCGTTGTAAAGTAAAACCTTTTGATGCAGTACATTTTAAGCACGTTTGAGTTTTGGACATGTACCTGCTTTTAAGTACCCTTAAAATAGTTAGGACTTAAGGTTGTACTTCGTATCTAAAACCTACATCCCCAGAAAGGTATACCTTTTAGGCTGATCGATTGCAAAGTTCGTATTTTTCTAGCTCATGCTCAAAGTGAGCTTTGATAGCCATTGTCTGTAAACTTTTACCTTGCGTACTCTCTAGAGGTCACATTTTGTTCCCAGTAGTCATGAAAGTTAGTCAAAATGGTTGTCCTGATCAACTGTAGATCCAGTGCCAAACTGGGTTACCTAAGGTTTAAAAGAAGGTCACAATGTTTAATCATAGGGAAACTCTGTGAACACTCTAGTGGCCTCATTATGTTCCCGCTCATTATAAAAGTTTGTCAGAATATTGATGTCTTGAGAATGTCTTGATGAACTCAAAGTCTAGTTTGAACTGAGCCACATGGGATCAATTCCATTAATCACGGTTCTTCCTTTAAGCTTTTCTATGTTTAATACCATTTACTTCAGCAACAATTATAACTCTGTTATTAAATTTGTAGGTTAAAATGTCACCTAAGTCATCTTATAATGTAATATAAATAAATTTGTCTAATAGTCTAGTAAGCGTACATCAAGCAAACTAACCAGGAATTGACCCATGAAAAAAAATCATGCTGAAACATTGATATTGTTAAAAGGAAACAAATTACTGTTTATAGTGCCATAGGTTGAAACTTTAACCACATGAAGTGTTTTCATAAGGACCCCCCAAAAAATAACTTGTTTCTGCTAACGGCCCAGAAAAAAATAGGGTAGGTAGGTAAACTTTTTTTTTGGAAGCTGGATAACAAATATTTATGATATCTACTTTAAAGATATTTTAATAAGCCATCTAGGTATATGAATTGAATATTACATTGACCTTGTTGTTATAAATTGTCTTTAATCTGTTTATCCTTAAATAAACTGTTATGATCTCGATTTGCATTATTACACTCGAAACCATCGTTCTTAATACTCCTAGGTAAACGACGCGGTGCCGACCCACTTCGGACCATCGACACTTCGGACCATCACTTCGGACCACATTTTATAGACACTTCGGACCACATTAATATACAATTCGACTTCGGACCACATTAATATACAATTCGGACCACATTAATAGACACTTCGGACCATGAAAATATATTGTCGCAAATTCTTAAATGACACTTCGGACCATCAAATATTATTGCAAAAAAAAAAAGACGCAATTGTGTACTTTTTTTTAAAACTAATAAGCAGTTTTAGACTTTCTTTAAAAATGGTTGTGAACTCTACAAAGAAGTCCGCGATGGTATTTGTTTCGACATCCGCTGCTTTGATATATCACGGACGTATACACTATACTTCCGTGGATATATAAAATTGCGTAACAATAATTTAATGTCATCAGAAACGGTCTATTCCTGATGTAGATTAAAAAAAAATTGTTTCGAAATTGCCAATGATTAAAGAAAGTAAATGAAAACGTGAATATAGCAGTATGATTAATTGCACCATCTAAACTAATTTCTAAAGACTTTGTCGAGTCATGTCAGGTCAAATACCTTTATTCTCTCATTTCATGATTACATGAAAAAATGAGGGTTAGTTTGTAACAATGTTTACAGAGGCTCAATCAAAAAAGGTATACATTATGAAATAGTACATATTTAAACAAACGAGATTTTGTTTAACGTTGCTTGCAGCATATACTTATTTTACAAAACAGCAAGAAATATATATATATAGAGTACAAAAATAGATCTCCCCATTTAGTTGTTGATAGATCGGAGAGTCATAAAAAAATTCTTTAGATTAAATATATTACTGTGGAAATGGTAACTTGTGTGGGAGGAAAACGGTTATAAAGCATTATACAAAGTGTAGTGGTTTCGAAAAACACACTCTATATTTAAAGGACTCTTAGAGATTGTGAAAAAAGAAGAAGAAACCATTTGTGAAAAAAGAACATGAAAATGTATGATCAAAGGCAGTAGAAACTTGTACATACAGCTAACAAAATTCAGGCAAAAGAATCACACACAAAACATATATATTGAGATGTGTTCATCTCGTTCTTAAAAGTATATTTTTCACAGATTTACACAAGTTTATATATTCAGTTTTGTTTCTTGTGTTTATCAATTGCTTCAATCTGAAAATATTTGGACGACGGTAATGATATGACTTGATATATTTTCTTCTTTCATCACTGAAATCAGTGCATTTTAATAAGTAGTGAAATTCATCTCCTACTGTCAAGTCAAGTCAAAAACCTTTATAACGCTCCTTTCATACAAACATGAAAAGAATGAGGATAATACATGACACAATGTTACAAGAGGCTCATTACAACATTCTCAGATGAAAGTACATAAATATACGTGTAGGCTGTTACTATACATGAGTGTATAACACAAACATACAGAAAATTAATCTAAGGTTAGCAATTGGTTCTCATCTTAATTTGTGACATGGTGGAGAGTCACCTCTTTCAGTGTCTTGATGGATAGCAACATAAATGTGCTATTGTTTGAAAAATACCTTTCCGATTTTGAACTAAAGATGTTTAATTAATTACGCAGTCATCAATTAGTGTTATGATTTTCTGATTATAATTGATTATAATTGCATCACAACTTACAGATTGTTTTACCGTTCACAAAATAGATGAAGGATCAAAAACACTTGTATAGGACATTTAATTGTCTCATATAACAGTTCTGCTTAAGTACTTTAAAACTTTAAACAGAGACAGCACAAGGATACTTTTTATATTCCCATTATTCCCATATAACAGAATGTTACAAAAAGTCTTAAAATTATATCATTTTACATAATCTATTCATAATTGTCCTGTCCAATTTGACAATATACACAACGCTCTTAAAGGTGCGAGACAGTGACCGAACGTGTCAATTGTTAAAATAACAGCTTTTTCTTGTTACAATGTTTGCAAATTAACACTTTACTATCAAAACACCGACGGGCACAAAGCATTTTATGACTTTTAACATATCACAACGGTGGTGAAAAGTGCTAGCAGTTATAAAAACAAAAATAATATCAAACAGGGAATGCCACGTACCAAAAACGCAGTCTCTAAGCCTTCAAAATAATAACAATATAAATAAACATATAATGTTAATATGATAATTATTTCGTTTTATTTCTATGATTTATAATGATTACAAAGATGGTCCGAAGTGTCAATACATCTGGTCCGAAATGTCTACAAATATGGTCCGAAGTGTCCGTAATTCAATGACGCTTGTCGGAGCGTTTCGCCGAAATGTACAAAAAAAGAGCGAAATGGTGGAACGGAAAATTGGTCGATTTTCAAAAAAAAACATTTTTGCCAATAAAAAATCTTAGGATCGGCGGCAAAAACATAGGGTCGGTCGGATTAGCGGAAACAAGCTTCTTTTTTTGGCCTAATGAGAATGTTTGCTATTTGCCTTTGTACCGATTGAACATGCTTTAAAGTACTCTTTATCTTTAGTGGACAAGATAAACTCTCACGCGTATTGAAATGTTTAGAAAAGCTCGCATTACAACGAAAACACGGTCTTAAATGAAGAGGTGTTTCTGATTATAACCGATATTTTATATTGAACACACAAATCAAGACACGAAAAAATAAGTTTAAAACCGGCGAACCAAACTGAAATAATACTTCGGAAAATTCGTTTAACATGCGAACTTAAAACCTTACGTTCTTTCCTTGAAGTTGTCACAACAGAGGGAATACTATCTTTAATAAATATTGACTTTTATAGTGTAAGCTAGGTACAGATATCATTAGAAAACTAATAAATATTATTGATGTTGATACAATCGCCTAAGCATGCTCATGTCTGAGACACGAATTAAAGATAAGATAAGAGAATGAAAAAGGAGTGAAAAAACCTGGGTTCCACAATTTATTCATTTTTTACCGAATGCAATACAATGTAGAATTTGCTGAAAATTGATACCAATAAATACCAAACTTTAAGAAAAGGTCAGGTCTTGTGTATTACAAACACATGTTTCATCTTATACCTTTCTACTTTATGGTACGATTGCCTATTAGGTGACTGACTATGAAACATTTCACAACATAAATATACTGTTTGTTATAAATAATGTTTTGTAGGTCCGACAATGTATTGATGTACCTGTGTACCTACACCGACCAATGTATGCATGCATTAAAACAATGTGTGAATCTGGGACCACGTCAACGATCTGCACGTTGCTAGAGTTACCGCATCCAAACGAATATACCAAACAACACGTCTATGAACTGGATGCAAATAATCCACGTGTGCACGATTTCAAGAAGAATTTGAATGCAGAGTTTTTAGGAGACACGTTACCGCTTCTACATAAATTTGATCTTGATTTCTGTAGAACGGACACGTTGTTGCTAGGAGCTATTCCAAATTCAGGTGAAAGGAACATAACGTGGTATCTACTGACTGACAAAAGCATTCCTATACGTTCGTGTGAATTATCCAACAATTGTGTGAAAACTGTTACGACAACAGGGGGATACGTAAGTCTGCACAAGGCAAAACTTCTTCCAGGAAAAAGGTATTATATATGTGCAACTTCTAACCGAACTGTCATCCGTCGTGAATTATTCGACGACATTTTGGAAGATATCAATATATGTGGAAATGGCTTCGTGGTCGACGATACAAGACCAATAGCTGGTAGGGTGACAATAATGAATCAGCACGAAGGCTATTTGACGAGTCCAAATAAAATGATTATTTCGTGGGAGGGGTTCGTGGACAGATTGGCACTGTCTTATTCGAACATCACGTCATTTATTTATTCATACAGTTATGCAATAGGTATGTAAACATTCTTAGCCTCGTGTTGGCAGACGACATTTGGTAAAAGGATAATTTGTTGGAAGAAACAAAGTTTTACCACCGGCCAATCTGTATTAGTCATTTTTATAAATACCACGTATAATTGTCAGTGTTAAACCACGTCGTTTGCAATATAGAAAACACGAGTGTAACTGGTTCAATTATATATCACTTAACTATCACTTTTATGCACAACTACGCTATGTAGGAAAGAAAATTGAGCCTTGCTTTAAGAGACAAACTTTTGTTTTACGACTAGAATCAGTACATAAACTATAGTTTGTGTGCTAAATGATGTATGTATTATATACTTAATGGTCTAAATATTATATGGACACTTTTAATCCAAATGATTAAAAATATGGAACCTCCCTACAACATATATGCTGTGTAATATGTGGGACTGACTAAGAGGTTTTACAGAGGGTGTAACATGAAATACATTTAGATGATATGTGTTACCTTCAACTGACAAAGCACAGTGTGCGCATGTATGAAATCAAATTTTGCATTTTCTATCAAGTAGCAAGAATTTAGCATTTTAAAAAAGTCTGTCAACATATTGCCTATTTCAAAAGAATACTTATGAAAAATAGCAGCAAATATTTAGTGCAAACTAATGATGTTGTAGACAAGCAGAAAAAGAAAAGTGTTAACAGAACTTCAGTTCTTTTATGATGAAGCTGATATTGTGAAATTGTTCAGTCTTTTTGGTCAGTTGGTGAGAAATGTCAAATGCCAATTTTTTGTCCGTTTTTCAGAGCGTTTCGTACAAAAGAGTAGAGAAAATAATATAAAATTGTTAAATGTCCGCGGTTTTGTGAGTATTTCGCTTTGACGATGACCGGTTTAGGGATGTTCAATGTAATTTGTAAGATTGTCACTAAACACTTTTATGTTTTCGTAGGTACCTCTCCAGGGGGTGTCGATGTTGTGTCATTTACGAGCGCAGGCCTCTCTAATAACGTAAAAATTCAAGATTTGCACTTTCAAAATGGAGCGAAGTACTATGCAACTATACGAGGTAAGACACGTTGGGGACTTGATCTTTCGTACATATATGTGTTAAAACCTTAATTTATTACAGATTGGAAAAGTAAATACCTGCAGACAAACCTTTATTCAAAAAAGTAAAACTTAATTATTGCAGTTTTATCGTACTTCATCTCAAGCTGAGTTGTATGTAATCAATATAACATGTCGATAGTATCAATTACGAGTACTATTATTATCCATTTTTCTATTTTAGCTTGGGATCATGTGAAATTTTCAGTGGATGCAATTTCAGCGCCAGTAAGTGTAGATATGACTCCACCAATTGCTGGTGTTATCAGAGTTGGAAGCGCCTTGAGGCATAAATATGTCATGACGTCAAAGAATCTTTATGTCCACTGGAATGGATTCAAAGACAAAGAAAGTGGTATCAGACATTTTTATTTGGGGATAGGTGATGAACCCGGTTTAGACAATGTTCTTGAATTCATCGAAATACCAGACCAGTATGCAGACATGTCGAGGAACAAGTTGCATGATGGACTGACTTACTACGCTGTGCTTAAGGTATAATGTATAACCCTTTAATAATTTTCCTTTGTTATAATGTAACATGTAATAGGTAAATGACATTTTACTAGTAAATGGATTTAATGATCAAGATAACAAGATAAGGCTGTGTACATACATTATATTGACCGGGTATTAAACTAGTTCAGTGCATAAGATGTTAAACATTTTCCAACAACATCAGGGTAAATTAAATGTTTGACATCAAACATACTGATCGAAATCACTTTTTCTCAATCTGCAGCAAAAAGTTTGACTTTTGTCCTGGAGCAAAATATTAAGCTTTAATACAATAGGGTTATTAGTATAGCAGCGTGATCCAGCATGCCGGATTTGCTCGAGTCGTGCGTCGGATCATACGAGTGCGTAGCACGAGTTTGATCCGACCTCGACGAGAGCCAATCCGGCTTATGGATCACATTACTATACTAATAACCCTTTTATTATATACCTTTTGACACTTGTCTGCGCGAATAAACTAAATTAAAATGATATTCTAAGCATAAAATTGAAGAAAACCCCTTTTTAGCGCGAAATATACGAAGTATGCGACGCCATTTTATTGACGTCATTGTATAAACAAATAGTAACGACCCAATCAAAAGCGACGTTATTAACGTCATGTGCATTTTAGAGCCAATTGAATGCACTCTTACAAATTTTGCCGCGCTATTTGTATTCCACGTACATACAATACGGATTTTTTTTCTGTCAGGCCGTATTTGATGGTTGAATTTAGGCTGTATTTTTGGCAAAATAATTATAGATATATAATAAAAACAAGTATTGTGACATTGTAGCTATACAACATAGCAGTGTATGTCAAATTAACTTGAAATCACAGTACATATGTTTTCAGCAGTGTATGTCAAATTAACTTGAAATCACAGTACATATGTTTTCATCATTTTATAACCTAATGCAATCTATTTAAGGTTATTAATAAGGCCGGGCTTTGGAAGACAGTATCCTCAGATCAGTTCATTTTGGATTCGTCACCCCCAGTCAAAGGTGTAGTTAGAGATGGAAGCCATTTATTACCCGTGAGCAATATTTTCTCCTTTATTTTGTTCTATAATGTATGTATGAATTATTCCCAAGTTATTATTCTAGTGTATTTGTGTTAATAAATATGTTAATCTGTTATCAATTTGCAGAGCGACATAGACTACCAAAATTTTACGAGTTCTCTTTCTTGCCACTGGGAAGCATTTGATGATCCGCATTCCGGGATCAAGTTTTACCGTGTTGGGCTCGGAACAGATCCAGGACAGTTTGATACACACATCTTAACTGATGTAGGATTAAGGAAAGGTTAGATAATTATAATTGTTGAAAATACAGTTCATCTGTTTAAAGCTGTCGAATTGACTTTGATTTGTATTCAAGAAGATAGGCACTTCACAAAAGTGAACCAAACCATGCAATATTTATTTTCTTGTAAAACGGAGACATTTCTATAAGAATGTTCTTAATCGTATAGATAATCAGTGGCAAACTTATTATTACCCTCTCATAAATTTGCTTTGAGATCTTCTGAACACATTACTCGTGTAAAGAAGAAGAGAAATTAAAATTTAATCTGTAAAAAATCATATTGTGAAATTCAATCATAAGCATAATTAAAAATTACTTCCAGTCTTGTCCATACAGGTATAAATGCATAATGTCGGTTTTATGTCTCTTATTTGACGTATTGCTAGCGGTAAGTGTCAAGGGTCATTGAATTTTCATTTCTTTAAACGACATGTTGTCATATATAATCGATTACGCCTCAAAGCAATGTATATGTTTTGTCCAAAACCAAAACACCCAGAACTAAATACTTGACGTGAAGCAGTAACTAGTACATGTAGTATTCTAACAAGTTTGCTCAAGAATATCTGCATGGTTAAAACTATTCCCGCCAAGGGACCTGTTGCTGAAGAAAGATTTACATATGAACGATTTCAATCGGTAGTGTCAGGTTGTCCTTTTCAAAATGTGTTCAAAATTTGAATCTTGTGTTTAAATTGTTCCCAAATTGATCCCTTCTTTGGGAATACTTGTACGCAAAAAAACCGTAACATTTTACCATTTGTCTTAAAACTGCACGGACTAGCTTTGAAACAAGGCTGTACGTGGCATTCCCTGTTTGATATTATTTTTGTTTTTTTGATCATTGTCA
This sequence comes from Saxidomus purpurata, assembly GCA_022818135.1. Lineage (NCBI taxonomy): Eukaryota > Metazoa > Mollusca > Bivalvia > Venerida > Veneridae > Saxidomus > Saxidomus purpurata. The sequence continues at coordinate 2,819,282 of JAFMSR010000007.1, read as the reverse complement.
ATAAGGCAGTAGACAATGTTAGAACTGAAGCGAATATATTTATTATATTAAGGTAACGTTTTCGCAATCAGCAAAAAGTAAGGACATTTCTTGCATACCCCCCGGGGAAAGTACTGGCGGAACCCAGCACGCGGAGGGAAGAGATCAGCCTATACTTTCTCTAGGGAAAGTACATCTCGGGCTTACTTGACAGCATCCGAACTACTTTCTTGTATTTAACTCGTACATGGAACACTTTATTTCCGAGATACGTTTCACGGCGGTTTATATGTGAAAGACTGTAATGCTTTTCGTAAACGTAAACTAAGGTCTCATAAGAAAGCACACACTTTAATATTTTCAAGTTAATGTAACAGCAGGAATTAATTTTTAGGAATGGTTCGAATTTTCAGGGTACGCAGTAACGGTTCAAATTACGAAAATTGTTGGTAACGAATATCCATGTAGTTTTGAAGTGAGAGTTGATTGCGAAAAGAAATGGTGCTTTTTATGGTGTCACAAGCAAGAACATCAAAATTTAGAAATGTATAGCAACAGACTCTATTCACATTTCAAAGAACATACCTGCATTCATACGTTTCAAAACAAATAATGTCGGTAAATGACGTCACAGTTTCTCTTGAAAACTAACGTCACTGTGTAAACAAAACCAGTTAATTAAGTCAATGTCGGTGGTATAGTCGCATTAATCAAGTAAACTGGACGTGCGCCAGGAGAATATCTGTTTAGGATTTGATTAATATTTTTTTGTTTCGCAACGTAAATAAAGTACAGTTTTTGATGCGATCAAGCACTATGTTTTAGCGCTAGATGCATAAACAGTGGTTAATTCACGTGTGAACCTACAAAATTCCCTCCGCAAAGAGGTTCCATGCGGGAAATTATATTTAATCAACAGGAAGTTTTGATTTACCGCTCAACATAGTAGGGCCTATTAAGCGGTTTTCTCGTAGAAACTGCGATGAAATCAAATAAAGTATGCAAGAAAAAGGATCTTGCATGGCCTACTGTGGAGGACTGGGTTGTCCCGACCCTCGGGAAAGTAGGGGGAAGTCGGGATCTCGCTTCGATCGGTTCCTCTTATCCCCCCGTTTTTCCTCTGGTCGGAACAACCCAGTCCTCCACAGCAGGCCATGTAAGATCGTCATAAGCATACACTCTAACAAAGACTGTTTAGACTGCTAAAAAATGTTTCTAATGTCCCGAACTGTCATTTAAGGAAACCTAGAACATCACCTTTTCATGAACCATTGATCACATTTTTGTTTAGAATGAACAGGGAAGTTCATGAGATATTGCTTCGCCAAAACATTTTCGTGGTAAGTTAGGGCAATTTATATTTGACATGTATGTTTAAAACCTTTTTGAAAGCTTAGAAATACGGAGCTTAATAAAAAACACTGAAAGACAAATTTGTTTTAGAAATAACCTGGCGGAGTCATTTAAGAGCTGGTGAGAAATATTTTGCAACTGTAGAAGCTTGTAACGGTGCTGGTTTGTGTACACGTCACCATTCTGATGGCGTTGTACTCGATGAATCTCCACCTATACCGGGTACAATACATGTTGGCATCAGCGGTAAACATGAGACGTATCAGAAACAAAGGTATGTATAATTGAAAACACTTAAACTTTGACCACGAATTGATTTATTGAGTTGTTTAAATATGAATGTGTGTTTTATAACCTTTATTTGTTAAAGTTTTATTTTGCAAGGAACCGTTTTAAATGAATATAATTGTGTTCACCATTACAGAAACAGCATTTCTGCACACTGGGTAGGTTTCGAAGATCCACAGTCAGATATACATCATTTTGAATGGTGCATTACTTTAAACAGGAATGCATGCGACATTATCGAATTCAGAAACATCCTTTTATCACAGTCTGTGTTCAAAACTCAATTACATCTTCCATTGAAGAAACAAATCTTTATTAAATTGAAGTCCTACAACAACGTTGGTATGTACACAGAGGCAATATCAGACATTTTCCGTGTAGACAACACACCACCTATCGTTCAGAAAAGGCCATATTTTGTTCTCAAAAATATGCAGATTTCCCATCAAGCCAATACACAATGGGAAAACTCATTGATCAGACTTGAATGGAGCTTCTCAGACCCTGACAGTCCTATTGTGAAGCATACAGTTCGCTTGGTGACACATCATGATGGAAAGGTCCGGAGAGAAACTTTGCAACTTGGAAATGAAGAGAGAGCTACAATACAAATGCATGAAAATGACCTGCTTCTAGATGGTGACAGATATTGGGCCACTGTAACAGCTTGTAATGCTGCAGGTCTTTGTACAAATTCAACATCTGACGATTTGCTAATAGATTCTTCTCCTCCATATCTCGGAGGATTTAAGCCTCCAATGACATGGCAAAATGAATTAAAAGGAAGCCGTGTATACTTAACATGGTACGGATTTAGTGACGTCGAATCAGGCTTAGCAAAATACATGGTCTCTGTGAGTAAGGAATATAGTGGATCGACATTATCAAATGGCGTTATAACCTTTAATGCAAGTGACAACAACGAGCAAAACTGCTCCATATTACTAACAGAACATCTATCCGACGAAGATAAAATTATCTTATCTATTTGGGCTATAAATGGGGTTAGCCTTAGAAGTGACATAGGAAAAGTGACAGTTACTGCTGTACAAACTGACAGAGTCGGGGGTAAGGGGGTCCTTAAACTGCAGAAACACTCTTGTGTTCAACATTACTGCAATCGAGATTGCACTTGTGCAGTAATAGATGGAAAATGTGAGAAGGGAGATAAAAATATGACTTGTGTAACAGTTAAAAATGAATTAAAGTACCAAAGTGTCCGTGTTCTTGTTGGCAATCTCGAAGATCACCAAGCTATAACAGCATCTTCCTCTTGTCTAACATCCCACTGGATTCCAGAAAAGAACAGAACCAAAATGCAGATTCAAAGATATGAATGGAGTTTCGGCATAGACAAACCTGGAGATGGTGTGTTTTACGGCCCTTACGCTAAAAGATGGTTCGATATTGATTTGCAAACGAATATGACCTTTTGCATGCCACGTACCTTACAACTGGTGCATGGCGAACAATATAAAGTCTTTGTCAATGCATGGTATTCGGAAAATGACTCACAAATATTTTCGTCACTACCGGTGACCATAGACAGAACCCCTCCAGATATTGTTCGTGGGAAATATATCTTTGTATCCACTGATGACTGTGCATCTTATACATATTTCATAAAGACTGTGACATCAATTTATCTTTGTTGGCAAAATGTCTTCAAAGACAGATTAAGTGGCATCCTGAAGTATCACGTAATGGCAGGAACATCTCCATACGGTAAGACATCGCTAGTTTTATTCTTACCAAGACAGTTGAATGCAAAACATAAATGATTTTTTATCAAAAACTGTTATTTACTGATTCTGCAAGATAATTTTGAGTTCCGGAATAAAACAAATGCAAAAAATTGAATGATAGTTTACATATTGTTTCAGATTCATTAAAAATATAGTTTTAGCTTATGGAGCGCCAGGTGTGTCTGTCGGAATTGCTGGGGTCTGTTGAAGTGATAAAGCGTATTTTTTAATCCTAAAGTTTCTTTGTAACGTATTTTCAGGTGATGATTTGATTCCTGTTTCTGACTACGGACGGGTCATGAAAGCAGAATTCGATCACTTACCAATGAATCCCGGTACAAAATATTTCTTCACTATACGTGCCGTGAACAATGTTGGCCTTTTGACATCATTGGTGTCGGATGGAATAGTGCTGGATATAGAGCCACCATTCGGAGGCATTGTGTTCAACACACATCATCACCAAAACGCTCACTTTCAGGCGTCTGCCAATTCACAAAGTGCATCCTGGCACGGGTTTGGCGACAGGTACTCCCATATACACCACTACTCCGTTTGGATCACTGAGACAGCAACGGGACGAGTTGTGCATATGAACGAAAATGTTGGCATAAGGACTTCTCTTGTCTTTAATGACACAAAACTTCAACATGGTGAAAGCTATAAAATTTCTGTGCAAGCTTTGGATGCAGCTGGCTATGAAAGCCTTGTTATTGACTCTGAAACATTTACGGTTGATTCAACCCCTCCCGAAAGTTTCAAATGTAACAAATTTACCTTAATAGATGAACCTTGTAATTCAACTACGTGTTCCAGAGACATTCACTTTACAGCATTTTTACTCAAAGACACTTTTTATAAGGTTATTATCGGTGTTGACAGCTCAGATTATATATATTCGGTTAAAGTTTCTATCGGTCATCATTCAATGGTAGTGCCAATGACTGAAAATTCTGACGAATTTAAAAAAACAGAGCTGTCATTTCTTTCTCCGTATGA
>JAFMSR010000007.1:2612154-2814418 GCA_022818135.1 Saxidomus purpurata | reverse complement strand
AGTATAACTTTTACCTTTAGAAAAGGTTTTAAATAGAAAGGATGTCATTCGCAGCAGCAGAAACTCAATGAAGCAACAAATATTCACCGTCTTATCTCGACTTTTAAATAAAAAAAAATAATTTAAAACTGAAAATGTAACCAACTCAGGTGCACTGACTTGAGGACTTGATGGTGTAGAAGTTGTATTTGTTAGTTATGCTAGACATAGCATTGACTGGCGGACGGCATTACTATTTCTCGTGGATATCGAAATATGATACATCAATTGGCTTTAAAATGAATCAATATTAGATTGACTGTCTCATTGTTATCGAAAAGAAACAGTAATATGCGAGTGTTTCTCCATTAAAGATCACCCAACTTGTTTTCACCGTTCGCATTTGTGTGACACTTCAACATGAATACTGAATCTTACAGTGTGCTCTATAACGTTTAAAACTAAATATTTCTTAATTCTACCGTAGAAGGAGCTAAAGTATGGTGTCAAACATTTACGAATATCATAACTGAGGAATTGTTTGTATGTCCTTTTCGTTGTATAATTGTAAACACAGTTAGTTATAATTTCTTTAAGTAAGTCATATTCTCTTAAGTATAGACATGTATATATTTTACATATTTACATAGCACCAAAAACACACTGCAAGACATCTACAGTTCGATTTTATTCATTTAAATGTTTAAGTGCTATGTATACTTTTACAACAATAGTCTTGTATTTTACTATTCTGAAAATGAATGCACAAAATTCCTCGTTGAAAGACACCCTCGAGGAAAACGCTACCTGTGAGAATAATTATGCTGTCCCTAGATTTCTGAATAAAAGCAAATATTGCAGAGAGCCAGTCTACTTTCAATGTCCTGTCTATCCTTGTTTCTTAGATGTAACAGAAATAACCGTGGGAATTGTGGGTGTCATTCTGAATCTTTTGACTGTCATTGCGATGTTACGAATCGGTCGAAATCTTAAGCCCAAACACCGACTATTGCTAAGTTTATCCATCACAGATATGGTCATATCTGGGTTCCATAGCATCCGCCCGTTTTACAATTTTCCGTCAGTGTTTGCAAACAGTTATCGTTTTGTTCCTATTTCAACTTCCTTTGGTGTGTCTAAGGTCATGGGACATGTCTATACGTATATACAGTATGCTGCTATAGCGAACGTCGTTGTTATTGGAACGGATGTATTTATTGCAGTAACCTTTCCATTGGTTTACCATACGAGGATGACCAAGTCTAGAGCAACTATTGTGGTTGGTTTAGCATGGATATTGTCCTTGTTGATATACGTATTAGCAGTTGTTATTGATTTTATCAGATTTAAACAAGTTGATACGACTATATATATTGCATATAACGTATCAAGTATTGTTTGCATTATTGCCTTGACAATCCTATATATAATTTTGTTAAGGAAAATTCGCAGTCTCAAGGTGTCAGAAAACAGGAGTACAAATACTTTCAAATCGACTGTTACTGTTCTTGTTATACTTCTTACATTCACGGTGTTCATGATGCCTGGTTTCTGGCTCTCAGTCGTACTATCCAATGCACTAGTAAGACCAGATGTCTTTTCATGGAAGATGTGGTTTACAACCATCAAAGTGTTACAATGTTTGTGTGTATTGAACACAGTATGTGATCCTCTTATTTACATACTAAGAATTGAGGAAATGCAGAACTCACTTAAAATGATGTGGAACACTTTGTCTCAGAATCTAAGAAGGTGCATTTTCGTCAGAAATGGTGACCTATCCACAACCCAATCAGATGTGTCCGGTAGGGGATGCGATATGAGTAATATAACAGAAATCAGTGCCGTTGTTGAGGGTCAAGTTTAAATTCTTCAGCTAGTGAATTTTGTCCATCCTTTAACATTCAAAAACACTGGTGTACAAATCTGATAAACAACATTGATTAAGAAACGTTCCTTGTGAAAAGTATTTAACAATGAGCTATTCTACATTTTTGGTTAAAATACATACATAATTTTCGCGCGTTTCACTTTATTACTTGTCTTGTAACGATTTTGTCATCCTTCAAATCATGAGACTATTCTTGTAAACATATTCCACTAAAACTATCTCTTACACTGTTTAATGTAAGCGTATATGGATGTTGAATCTTTAAACGATAAAATTCCAAACAGTTCCCAGTTAGTTCTGCATCAACATTAAAGGACTAATCAACAGAAAGAAGTATAACCTAAAACTTATAAGATGGACTTCAACAAAATGCTTCGATCATTTGGTTAAAAAACAGTTTTGTTTCGTTATAAAATGAACAATGAGTGGTTGCACTGACAATTAACTGATTCAAGTCTCTTGTGCTACGCCATAAGAAAAAGTGTCTTGTCGATGGCAAGTAATAACGGCTACAAGAACACATATGTTATCAGAAAGAACACGTTGGCTGCTATCAGAATCATCTGGGTGACGAAAAGAAGATACGGACATGTTTTCGATTGGGAAAGACAATATCACACTCTTGACTTCGCAAGGAGTTTATGTATTGGAAAAATAACTCGGCTCCGTTAACTGATGCATATAATTATATGTCTATTGTGATTTTAGAGGGAAACACTAATTTTCGATTTAAAATTTATTTAGACTTGCAATGGGATTATTAAAACGGAGTTTTATTCGATCTCCCGTAATATTTGATAATGATCCAATCATCTCATTGGTTAACTATCCTGTAGGGCTTTATGAGGAAGAAAATGGTAATATATGAAGAGATGATATCGTATGGATCAGTGATGTATTAAACAAAAACAACATATAGGGAAACAGATATAATTAAGCAGAATAAAGGAAAACGAATTATATTGAAAGAGTAAGAGCAAGGCTATTCAGTAAAAAAATGAAAATTTTAATAAAAGTGATCATCAATTAGGATATTCCTGTCTCATTTCATGTTGATATTTGTGAACCTTTTAATGGAAGTAGAACGATTTGTGATTTTTGTTGATCATTGAATTCCAAAACTGGATTAGTTATTTACCAAATTTCTGAGAATAGATTTTAGTTTGTTTTCAGTTGAAGATCAATACCTCGGTAGTATACTGTCGGTTAAGTTGATTAAGTATAGTATAGTATATGCGTTAAAAGAATTCAACAGTATACACGGTGATACTTGAAGGGACATTACAAAATAAAAGTAATCAAAGGACTGAAAGTGCTGGAGGGTCGATTATCTCTGAACAACACAGACTGTACACATACATATGTAAATATCAGGACAACCCATGCACGAGTAAAGTTATCAACAAACTGGAGACACAAATGTCCACAGAGTTTGACCTTTAACCTTATGTGTAAACTTTACTTTTGATAAGAACCCATGTGCTTATCCTTTGCATTCAGTGACTACATGTATGTTCAACTACCCTATAAAGTATCATAGCTGTGAATGGTAACTGAGAAGTGGATTTTTACAAACCTGAACTGAAAATTCAAAGTTTGCACAACTTTTAATGTCATTCAAAAGTTATGGGATTTGCCCATAGGGTTGATTGTATTGTGTCAATAATACAAAATAAATTCCTATCCTAAATTGTAGGCAAAAAACTGAACAATGAGCAAGATCAAAGAAGACACAGAGTAAATTAATAACTGAACAAGAAAAACAGTGATACAAAGTATCACAGCGGGCCCACAAACAAAACTGACATGTCAATATTCTAGAAATTGGTGATGATTGATGTTGAGGCATGGCCCCAAAAGAACCCAAGGAAACCAATTCTGGTTGTACACGCAAAACCTGACACGACTACTTACTGAACTTTACTGTTATCGAATAATATGTATACAGTATGTCTTATTAACATTATCCTTATAAGTTAGACATGAATGAAGTTTTCTATGATTATTTGCTGTAAAACATTTAAAATGGTTTAAAGTCTTAAAATTATAAGTAAAACGGAAGAAAAATGTAAAAAAAAACCTGTATTAGATGGGTTTCGAACTCGCGTCGGCCGCAGTACGTCAACGAATATTCAATTTCCAGCATCTCTACCAACTGCTCTACGTCCGCCAAATATAGAGTTATAGGTAGAAATCGAGTTCTTATAAATTTTTATGTCCAAGTCGTTCGTTCGCGCATTTTTACGATTAATTACACATTTAAAGAACAATAACGAAATAATATTATTCTATTCTGAAATGTTTTTAAATTATTTAGATTTATTACTATATAATTTTGAAAACAGAAATCGCTATAATGCCTAACAACTGTTTATATGGAACTACTTGTTTGTATGTTGTGCGTTCGGCCGTAAGGCCGATATACTCTGTTAACATTGGCTCGATTTTAACAATCGACCCAAAAAGTAAACCTCAACGTATACTCTTACTTTTCTAAAACAACTCTAAGAAGAATGTATAGGTATTTCTCGTAGGTTTCTGTCGATCAAGTGTTTGCATTTAATTAAAAGTACTATTAGTACATAGATCAGATATACTCAAATATATTAGTAGTATGGACCAATTAACAACCAGCTTCTGTTTCTATTTACCTTCCCAATTGGTACTGATATAGTACATATAATAAAATATATGTTAGGTATAAGTACATGTAATGTTTTATTGTTATATAAATCGTTGACAATGTATTAAATAAAACAGAAAGATGTTTAGTTCTTTATGAGTATTTTCAAAAATCACAAATAAACTGCAGGTTTAATTTATATTGTAGAATTATATTAACATTTAGGGGACAATATTTTACTATTTGTTTCCTGTTGGGTTTTTTTCGGTTTTAGCAATAAGCTTGTTACATGATAATAGGTCAAGCGTTCGTCAGTATTTTACTTTTTCTTACATATTTATTATGTAAGGAATAACGTGTAACTTCTTGACATACTAAAAAAATTATATATATGCTGTCAGTTTATGCTTAACTTAATAGGTGTAAATATCCTATTTAAACAATGACAGTGTACATATTAGTTAACGTGCATATTATTGGTTTGTTTTTGTCTTGGAAATTGTTTGGTATGAGTAAAATAAAATTATTGTCTTGTTGCTTGATTTTTATTAGTACTTTAAATATATCTGCATGAATTATTTATTTATATAATTATGTGGAATCCCCTTCGGCAGCGTTTGGGCAAACGGTATCTAATGATGCTGTTTGCTCGCTTACCGGAGTGTATCACACTGTAGATAAGACATTCTAGCTCTGCCAGTTCTATTTAAAGTAAAATCTCTACAGACATCACAGAGTAAATGTCGAAACTGTTTAGAATAAGCAGTGCCTACTCTCATTAAAATGCAAGATCACCAAACAGATTGCAGAGTAAATGTCCAAAAACTGTCCAAACTGTTTAAAATAAGCGGTACCAACTCTCATAAAATGCAAGATCGCCAAATACATTGCTGAATAAATGTCCAAAAACTGTCTAAACGTTTTAAAATTAGCGCTGTATACTCACGTACTCAAAAGTGTATCTCCGAATCTGTCACAACGCTCATATATAAAATATCCCAACTAAGTTTGATAACCAGCCAGATAGCCCCTGATACCCGGAGTTAGTGTCTTGCAATTGATAAATATTGCCTTTCTTGGAAACCGTATAGCCAAATTTTATAACACATGTCACAATGTTTCCACTTGGCATATTTGCCCATAGAATAAAATGGATGCTCATGTACAAACTGAAACGATCCTGATATTTAACTGCTATTCTGTAAGTACATGAATGCGGATGCGACAGTCATTGCACATGTATAATATTACGGCCAATTACTTCAGCTTCTGTGGTCGTATCCTTTCATTATTATCTGATCAAGGAATTTGTGAATTTAAAGGAAAATCTTCAGATTTAACTTAATGTATTATAGGTGTAATGAACACTATTCCAAAACTTATTAAACTTAATATTTTCATGATCTACATCTCTTCACTGAGTGGTGTGCAAACTTTGAAGACATTTCAACGTTTAATTAAAAAGTTAGATTGTTTTTGTTGCCCCACCCTACTTAAAAAGTAATGGCATTATTGAAGTTAAAATATGTATGTTTGGCCGTATTTGTGTATATTTGTTTTTATTCTAGTTTCCAAAAGCACGACAGACAATGTAGAATAACGAAACAGTATCAAAAGTCTACAAGTTTAACACGGGTAACAAAAATATGCAGTAATGCCAAAATATAGGGAACCCAATTTTGTCCCGAGACATATCGCACACGTAAAGTTACAAGGGTAGGAGCATCACTACAGATCATGGAACTTTTATTAGTTATACATTACAAAATGTATATGAACTGCAATATAAGAAAACTAAAAAAGTTACCGTCTACGTTTTGAGATATTGAACTTTTAAAAATCATCAAGGTCAGCTTTTATATTTTCAAGTAATTGTATAGTACGATAAAATTAAGAAATATTAAGGCACAGTTCTCATATCGTGCAAAATGGCATACGTGTATTTCAATCTAATTACTAAAAATATTTAAAAAATGACGCTACGGCGATTATCTTGATCTAAAAGACACAGCTCTACGAAATTTAATGTGTTAGGTGAAGTAGGGGACAATACTCTACTAGCTGTGCACAAACTATATTCATGAGTATATGCCCTTTGAATCCAAAATCTCAAAAAGAATAATTGCTTGTAATAAGAAAATAAAACTTGAAACTTGTTTACCAGGTGAATCTTTGCAGCAGAATGAGGTTACAATTTTTTATATCGTATACCTGTCACAAATACTGAATCCTGATTGGCCGATAGCGCTCACGTGCCGTGTCTGCAAGTATGTGTAGACCTGGAAATGATGTGTAGACCTGCACGGATTTTAAGACGTCATTTCTGTTATATTTTCGTATGATTTTCACTACTCTTTATGAGGTATACGATATAATGATTACAGACTAATGTTTCGGTCAATACATAGTTTTGCGGACCTGTTAAAAAATGATATTGACCTCGGACTTCGTCCTCGGTCAGTATCACTTTTAACAGGTCCGCAAAACTATGTATTGACCTCAAAATTAGTCTATAATTGTATAATAAACAAGGGTGTGCACTGATATTTCTTGCTAAATCAGAACTCATACTTCAGTGGACTTAGCGCGAGAAACAAAACTAATAACTGCAATTAGACGAGGACGTGACGAATTGATGAACATGATATATGAACTTTAAATCTACATAAAAGGTAAATCTTAGGGAAACATTACTTTGGTAATACAGTCTTCATCGAAGTCATTAAACATTTATGTGAAGTCTAAAATTATTTGAACTCGCAGCGAACACATGCAATGTGAAAGTCGCAGTCAAACTCCGCTGACAGCTCGAGTACTACGACAGACAGTAGTCAAGAGTATACTCAATAAAATATTCGTTTTTATAACATACAATTCGTACATTCGATGACTTCTTCAGCCTTAATCTCGGAGGGTACAAGTAGACAATTAAAGGCGAGGACTAGTCTTGTCACTGATTTCAATTCTACTGCCCAGCCTATCACAGACTGCGACAATTTCTTCTAATTTGTTCGGGTTTTTAGTGTTTGAGGTGTGATTGCAAATTTAGACAAAGTTAAAAAGCAGTCGGTTCAAGGTATTAACATTAGTTTGAACAATCAACATATAGTTGACAAAAAGCACGTAAATAGATATTTGGCATTTTAGAGGGATTTCGTAAAAATGGACAGAAAAGTATTTTTATATTCGCCAGAGCGGTTTCTAAAACATGAGAAGGGCATTAATTTATTACGTATTTGTTATCCAATTATATATTTCGATTTTCGCTCTGGTCTCATACCAACGGATATATTTAGGGATTAAAGGGCATGATGTACTTAACTAGAAAAAAATAGTTCTTAAGATTAACAAAGGTATGAGAATCGCTAATCCGTAGGAAACCGGGATGGAACTGTTCGTAAGTATTAAGCCAATCTAGTCCCATTGATACCGAAAACGGGACAAAGATATTCAAAACTGAAAACTGCGGATTAACAGGTCACTTTGTTCTGTAATTTTAGATACCCTGTATTTACCTGAGACATTTCCCGTCCATGACATGAACATTAGTTAAGGGGCGCTGAGCGTTGATTTAATAGGAAATGTGAATTTCGTTTCAGATAGCTTACTAGGTACGACGGGACGGCGTACTGCTTCGCAAGTAGAGAAAGAGACCAGTCATACATAAATAGCCAAATGGATTTAACAAAAATGAGGGGTCAAATGATACAGGGGTTACTAAAACGATTAATTTTGTTTCGAGGATCTTCCAAGATAGCTAATTATGACATGATTATCAGATCTGTAGATCTAGAGTAAAGTGCCCTTGTATTTAACATGATTCACTTTACTTGTACGCGTCTGACATTTGGACAGGCTTTTCGTGCCATTAGAATCTAAATCAAGTTTGATGACCACGTTGTCTAGATGTGCCCTTGACTTAAAAATGTTTATTTAACCATTTTAACACCATAGCACCTTCAGGTTTTTCAAATATCCTGATTATAGTCAGACACAATGTGAATTCAATTACATCTTATTGAACCAGATAATACAAGTATATATATAGAGTTACGTGCCCTTGTTTCTTCTTGAAGTTTTTATGTTGATGTTAAAGTCCCAAGATTACTTTTTGAATTTGAATAATTGAAAAGATAATGACAGTACCATGTTCTAATTACTCTAAAACAGTGATGATATATGCCTTTCTTTCGTATTCAAGTTCTTAATGGCCCCGTAGGGTGGCTTATTAAAATCGCACCGTCGGTCCGTCATTTGTGTCCTAACTTTAACTTTGCCATGCATTGATTGATTTTAAAATAACTTGGCACAAATGTTCAGCAATTCGAGACAATGTGTCGCGTGCAAGAGCGTCCCTTCCTAAAAGGGCAAGGTCACACTTAGAGTTTAAAAGGAATGAAATACTGTATGCATGTTAAGTCTGCCATGCATGGAAGGATTTTAAAATTGCATGATACAATTGTTGAGCACATGGAGATGACACAAATTGTGAGATACCTCTTTCTGGAGGCATTTGTCACTTGTGATGGACAGCTCTTGTTCTTTGACTCCCCCCCCCCCCCCACCCCCACCACCCTCCAAGATATCTAATAAACAGTAGAAGTTTCTAAGAATAATTGAACTATTTCTTTCCTCTCTTATTTATCATGTCATGTGAGTAGTATTTTTGTATTGCTTTTGAATTGTATGCTCATAAGTGTTACTTGTAACATACTGAGTTAATAAAGTGATGTTCTGTTCTGTTCTGTTCTGTTCTGTTCTGTTCTGTTCTGTTCTGTTCTGTTCACCAAAAGGACTTTTAGTGATAGATGTCAACGTACAGTGGACCAGACAATAATTTGTATTCCGATTTAGAAATAAACATTGTTTACAGTGTATATGATTAAATCCGGTATAATTAAGTGCATAACTAAAAGCTTGAGTGTAGAGTACTTAAGGTGTGTCTTAACTCCTTTTTTTGAGTACATTTAAAAACACGAACTATTTTGTCATTCAAACCACTCTGGTCGCATCAGTTAAAGTCGGTAATGTCTTTATTTCTAAACATCTTGCAAGACAATTTTGTTCCGCTCGAGTATACATTTCTAATATAAAGAATGCATAAACAAACAATTTGTTCACAAACTTTTGTAGCGCTTACGTTTATCTCGGTCAAATATCTCCTGTTTGAATAAAATGAATGTGTCCCGTTTACAAATGAGACAGGGAACTTAAAGAAGACATAAAAGTTAACCTTACTCTAGCTCACACGTAGTTGCAAATACATTTGTACAGTATCGCGCACAATCTATTATGACCTAAAACAAGTTTCGTAAATTTAAACATTGTGAATAAGATCGCGATTTTTACTGAAAAAAAAATTATAGACACGGGATGAATACAGGTAAATAATTTACTGGTTTTTATCTGTGCTTTTTTTTATTGAGCAACGCTTTTTATTCTCCATTAGCGTAAAACATAATGGACTTTATTACTTTAGTATATTACTTAACTAAATTTCTTCCTATTTTGTCACATCTTCCTGGTTGTTTTTTTTTTATCTGACATGTATAAGCAATGTTTTCTTCCGGAAGTGTAGATAATCTAACATATGTCCGCACTGGTGTGGCTAATTAAATGTAAAATTCAGTCATATACAGTATGGTTCTATCTGTATTTCTTTCTCTTACTACTGCGGTCTGTGCGGTTCACCTTTTTTTCTCAAATTAAATCCGTAATAAGCGGTTTTCATATCAAGTTAGAGGAGAGAACGAATGAAGTACATTGCTCTTAATGCCATATGCAAATTCCACGTCGTGGACTTCATTAGAATGTTTCTAATTCACAACGTGTTTATAAATTTCCTACCATGAAGTGTACTTCAAAATCCCCTCAGCCGAAATAATGGCATAGTAGTCCGAATCCTTTCGATGAATTTTACAAGGTACATGTGTTCATAATCTAATGGATTTTACAAGTGGAAAAGCATATATGGAATGAAAAAAACCCAGATGTTTCATTTGTCTCTAGGTTTACTTTACTATAGCAAATGATTGAAAAGAATTTAAATTATTGAAATTACACATTTATTCACACTTCTTTCTCATCCAAAAATGTAATTTAAAAATCTATTGAGGGGATTATGAATACCCTGTAAAATCTATGGAAGGGATTAGGACTACTATTCTACTTTTGGACCAAGGGGATTTCGACTAAGTGGATTTTGAGTGTCTCCCAATCTATAAAACATTAACATTTTCAAGAAAAAAAATTCTTGAAAATTATTAATAAAACAGAGCTTTTTTCACAGTATGGTTCAGTTTCCAAGTATTTCAACATCACCTAACTCGTGTCATCAATATTTCGAGAAATATACATATGGACTACAATAACTGGTTATTCCTTTTTGTTCGTGAGTGGTGAATCTCTGTTGATTGTGTCAATGTACTTGGTATTCTTACAACAAACAATTAGATTCATATGATTAAAAGTATTATCCACTCCTTATTGTTTATAAAATGATCACAGTCAATGCTCGAGATTATCCTGCTGTTTGTTGTTTGTAATTGAACAAATATGATACTATTTTGGTATTTTCAAAGAATATAACGTAGGCAGCATATTTAAATCGCATGTGTATGTACGTTTAGGGGAAATCCTTTATCACGTATGAATGGATAATTAGAATATGTACTTGAGATTAGAGTAGTTTGTATGCCTTGGTATTTCCTTAATTGCGAAAAGAAAACCATTAACATAAATATACAAATAAGTGTTATACTTTATACTTGCCTAAATCTCGCGCCTAAAGTGCATTTGTTTTCCATAATAAAGTGTTTGAAATCATATTTCTATGTAAAAGATTTTCAGACCTGAAAGTTTGTGTTGGTTCCAAGTTACGAAAGTCAGATATCAAATCTGTAAATCATATAAACTTGTCGCATCATCAAGTTATACATGCAAACAAAGGTTGATATTTCGAATGTGTCTAGCCCTCAAAATATCACATTGTGACAGAATTTCAAAGTTGAAGGCCTTTAAATTTGAGTTTGGACTATATAAAGATTGATAAAATATAGTTTTGTTGCAGTAGATAAAGCCACCAGGGTCAGTTATTTGTATAAATGTGGTACTTCAAAAATAATTACTCAGTTATTTTTTCCGAGTTGCACTTAGAGATAAAACATATACATATATTGAGTCACTCAATACATATAATGTGTGGCTTTATGCAAGTTGTAGCATAAAATTATGCTTCTGTAAACCTAGCTAACTTTTAATCATAAGCAGATGTTGAACCTTACAGGAAGGATCTGGATTGGTAGATATAAGGTTTAACTGATAATATTTGTTAAATTCTGCTTACTTATTAGACAGGCCTAATTTTCGTAAGGCCTTGACAAAAAAAACTGTGACGGGTTAATGGGTAATGGTTGTTCGTTGAATATATAAAAATAATAATGTGTGTGTAAATCGCTCTATATTTCCCTTGTTCGTTTACATGTAAACAACACATTTTGTAAAAAAAGGAATATGTAGACGTTGTTTAACTGATATGACAGCGAGTTAACAGAAAACTTAAACTTCCTTAATGTCATTTTAATAAAGCTTTCGTGAAACACATTTGAAAATATAAAGCACAGCATGTGATTTTGATGGATGGTTAGTTTCTTACACATTTATTTATTTTCTTAGTTTTTTTTTTATTTTGTGTTAAATGTGATTCAATATCTACATCTAAATTTACACTAATGAGCTAGGGAAAATATATTCTTGGAACGTATATCATGATCATAAAAATGCACATTTTATATATATTTACAATAGCTGTATTTTGAACATATATATTTCAGGTGCAAGTGAGGCCCCACCTGTAGAATGTATGGAATATTAGTTACTAACAAGTGTAATAATTCAGAATTTGCCAGCTACCTCGAACATTATAACATTTCAGGAAGTATAAACAACTTTTAGACTTGATGTTTTTGAAGTTAGCATGTTTCGGATATTTGCAACATATTTTTTCTTTACAAATTACTTCTAATTATCTGAAACAGTCCACCTGGACTAGGATAATTACAAAAAGTACAAGAACACGAGATTTCCAGGGCGATTTTGCAGGTGATTAGCCATCAGTCATTGATACAAGATTAGCTGAGTGGATAGTTTGCCTTGTGATTCATTTCCAGCAGAAGAAACACGCGTGTATCAGTAACGGAGTGTGGTCATCGTAGAGTTACCGTACAGTGAACCGGCTTCAGTATTAACAAACAGCTGTTAGTCGAAATACATTCTACAATATTTAAAAGGACAATGAATCGGAAACAGTTTAAATTCTAATCGGATGATATCTTACACTTTAAAGTATCTAAAATATTTAATTTGGCAGAGATAAAACATATTTGTCATCCTCAGGTTAAAACATCTAAGCTTTATATTACAATAAGATCAGGCGGCTGTGAAAATTACACCATTTTTTCATTAATGGTTGTGTGGTTCAAATTACAGAACAGCGGAAAGAGAACTATACATTGAGCAAGATCGGAAATAAACTAATTCTATATTTAGATACTGTGATACTAATTCACGGAATGAACTATTCTTGTCAATTTAAGTTTAGTTGAATTAAAGATATTCTAGGAAAAAAGTTACTTTTGTAGTTTGGAAGTCAATAAAATAATTAATTACTTCGTTAAGACAGTGAATTATTTTTGTCAAAATATATCTGGGATTTTAGGGAGAAAATAATCAGTGATGGAATCGGTTGACGAAAGTATGCAAGACCGGAAAATGTCAACGGTTACAGTGACAACAGACAGTGGAGTAAGTTCTATAGGTAACGAAGAATGTCACTGTGAGGACGAAATCCCGGACGTAACAGCAACAGCAACAATAACAACAGGAAGTGGAGACTCTCCAGACTTTTCGGCGTCTAGACCAAAAGTGAGAATTTCCCTAGATGAGCACGGGCAAAGAAACATGGACTTGGGGAAGTTTATGGAAGCGTCTGTACGTTCTCGGAGATCATGTTCTCTTCCTGATATACTTGACTTTGAAAATATTGATTTCTACGAGGAAAACCTAGACAATTCAAGAGACCTTTCGCAGATTAGTTCTGCAGGATCCTCAAAAGATAACTTGTCGATGTTCACCATGGATACACGGAAATCAAGCATGGGTAGCTATCAGTTCTGCGGTAAAGAACATGTTGAAAAACCGTGTTACATTTGCCTGAAAGACAACGAAATCTATTGCAGTGTATGCGTCCAGGTTCATAACTTCCACTGTAAAGAAAAAGTGAAGCACATTCCTGAAATCCCACCGGAAATGCGAACTTGTCTGTGCGACGAAGCCATGAAAGAACTTAAGGTCATGAGAGAAAGGTTTAGTAAAGTCAAAGCGGAAAATGAAACAATTATCGAACAGCTTCAGGAATCGCGGAATAAATTCTTAAGGTCAGTGATGAAATATAAAAATACTATAATCGAAGTTATTGATAAGCTAGAAAAAGAAGCACTGTCGCAGATGGATATTGTGTACAATCAGGAAAAGAACAAGATAGAGGAGAATTTAGAGAGGTTAGACAAAGAACTAGCTAACATCGAAAGTTACGTAACCATTCTTGAGCAATGCATGAATGCCAGTGAAAACTCCGTCGTCTATGAGTTACAGGGAGCAACCGAACAGTTAAGAGTAGACGAGAGTCTGATTCGTGATCTCCACAAGTCAACAAACATTGTACAGTTCGAGTTCGAGCCTTCCACGGAAATGCTGGCCACAATAAGCGATTTTGACAAGCTCTGGAAAGTTGACAAGAGGGAGCAAATGGCGTGTATATATCCACATCCTTGCCTATGTGACAAGCCGTACAGAAATAAGGTAAATAATTATAACAGCTTTTGTTTTTCTTACGGCCATGTTTGTGTCAACACTAAATGTCTACCGCCATGTATAAAACACTATTAATTTATCTGTCTAATTAAGCCATGAGACTTGAATCACATCTCGCCGTATCCGTTATGTAAGTTGGGAAGTGTTCCTTTTTCACTGCTTACGACAAAGCCTCATTGTTTAGACATTCTGGCGGCTAGTTGAGGAGTTGTGGAGCTGTACTGAATGTAAAGGTTCATGTAACAGCAAAAACAATCACAGAAAGAAAGAAACTTGTAAAAGTATTGCTGGTAGTTTCCCTACAGTTTTTAATAAAACATACTTTTGAATTGTACATATTGTATACTGAAAAGAAAAAGGAAACGCATGGTAACATAAAAATGCAATATTATGTTACTCCTAACAGATACACATTCCACTATTCATATTGAATTGTTACTTCTTCAATTATGGTACGGCTAACAGAAGATCAGAGGGGTCACAACCTGATTTACTCATGAAAGATGATTCTTTCAATCATACTACATTTTGTTTTGTATTTTAGATAATATATAAAACAGACCTTCAAATCACCATGAAGGTTTACACTGCGTTTCTCTTTTCCTTCAGTATATATTTAAAAAGGTGATGGTAGATCTATCTAATATATGGTAGCATGTATTGGGAGCTGAAACATTTAAATGTTTCAAAATAGAATCAATTGAAAAACAAATACTTTCAGTAATAGCATATACGAAACTTAAAAAAAACGTATTTTAGGTCCGGTAATTAACCTCTACTTATGACATAATTGTAGCAAGAAAACTGTGTATATGTGTTACTTTGATAAACATGTATATCAACTTGGTATTTCATGACCCAGATCAGAACAAGACAAAGTATAAATGTATGTATTTATTTCAGTACCAAGTACCTAGGATAACACAATAAAGAGCAAGCTCTTTTTTCCATTGTGGTCCTTTATTTTAGAGAAAGAAGCAGATACAAGGGAATCCGGGTACCAGACCCTAGCTCTTTTACGAATAGACCCCTTGGTTCTTTTCTACGTGCCCGGTGTATAGCACCGATACACGCGAGACTACCTCTGGGTTACTAGCCAGTTCATCTCAGTTAGGTGGGAAACACTGAAAAGCGTTTCTGAAATATCCAGTGCCTCGGCCGAGACTCGAACCGGGGACCTCCGGATTGGTAGTCCAGAGCGTTAACCACTCGGCCACCACACCACCTTATAAAAACATAACTCAGTAAAGAAACATTGGGCCTTACACGCATAAGCGCAACGTTAACTGGTAAAACAAATCAACTGATGATCATTTTGTTATTTTTAGGTAGCAGTCTATGAGAAGGAATTCTCCGTCCGGTTGTCTGGTTGGTCCTTCGACAGGGAGCGATGCTGCATAACAGGTTGTGAATTCTTACCTAATGGAAAGCTACTGGTGTGCGACAATGGAAACAAGAAAGTAAAACTGTTTGACCGGAAGTTCAAGTGTATTTCTGCTCATTCGTTGCACTCTTTACCCTGGGATGTTGCAGTGATTGATCAAGACCGCGCTGTTGTCACCGTCCCAGACCGGAAACAGCTTCAGTTTATTGGAGTGCATCACAGAATCTCAATCAAAGAATCAGTTGTTCTTGAGCAAAACTGTTGGGGTATTTGTTACAATCAAGAGCAGCTTTTTGTTACATGTTGGTCACGTGATGCAAAGGAAGTCCTCATTCTAGATACACGAGGAACTGCAAGACGCCGTATTACCACTGTACAGAGCCAACCATTCCATACACCGTGGTTTGTACATGCGTATAATGATATTATGTTCGTATCGGACTGGGGAACGTACATTGTGCAAGGTTTAACTACTTCCGGTATTGCTTTGTCTAAGTACAGAAAAAGTAATTTGGTCGGTCCGTTGGGGTTGTGTCGTGATCCAGATGGAAACATTTATGTTTGTGGACGAGACTCAAACAACATTCATCAACTCACAAAAGATGGGTCTGAGCAACGAATGTTTCTGTCCGAAACGAACGGTATCCGTCAACCCCTCAATATATGCCACCGAACAACAGACGACAAACTCATAGTGACGTCATGGATGTCAGACAAAATTTCTGTTTTTAGATTACAATAAATATAATATATATATATATATATATCCGCTCACGTGAAATAATCTTGACTTTTACAAACAGTATTATTTTAGCTTCACTGGGAACGAAGTGCTAATAACTGACTTAACTTAAAATCGGTTGAGGTTCGTTTTTCGTTCGTCGTCCATACTATGCTTCGAACAACATCTCATCTCAAACACTCTATCTGATTTCTCCTAAAGAACCACAATTGTCCAACCTTAAAATTTCGACAGGTCAAAAGAGAAATCAGAAAGTGGATTTGGAATGAAAATTACATATATTTTCTTCCTGTTACCCTATTTACTAGTAAGACAGAATAAAGGTATGGACTTAGCGATATAGCCACTTGGCCGTCGTAGAGTGGGGACCCTTATTTCGCCAAACCTATTATTTTATGAAATTGGTTTTTAATATTTTGAAAACTATCCTGGATTGTTTTAACTACAGAATCTGCATGCACAGTTAGTACGTGCATTAATACGTGTAACGGTTACATGTTAATAAATAATAATACACTAAAGTCTTGTATTTATTCTGATAATGATGTTTTATTTTGTCAGCTATGTATTCAATGTTTGATTACTGCACCAATATTCCTAATCGTTCTTATTCGGCAAACTTCTCGAAATAGTTCGAATATAATTTCTAATGACTTGAGGGTGTAAGTATCTTTCACGTCAAGATGTTAATGTCATATTTGTATACATTATTTAATACATTCAAACTACTCAATGATATACAAAGTTCAAGTGTCATATCGAACATATATAAGCCTTAACACTAGCGGCTCAGAATTATTCTGGTGTACATTAAACCAGCGATTTTCCTTGTACGTTTAAATTCATACTGCACAAACAACTTCCCTGTACTTTTATCTGTTTATCTCAATGGTTTGTTTATTTGTCTTTCATATGTTTCTTTGTTTGTACAAATATGGGGCATCTTTTACACATATTAGTCATTTTTACACATAATTTAATGGGAAAACGTTAGAACTTTGCAAATATTAACTAAGACCTAAAACACAATTTTCATTTTGTCGGAAGCAAATTTCATTGAAATTATAGGAATAATGGTTTGATTGTGAAGTTTAATACAAAAGTACCACAACATTTCCTTTCTAAACAGATTTTATAGACACAAGAGCAGTGCTTCAGCAGTGTATGTATGTATTTTAAAATATTATCGTTGCTACCGGATAATCCGTATGGCAAACGCCCCCAGAAGGGTTTAGTTATTTTAGGTTTTAGGGGAAATTGCAAGATACAGAACGCGTCCCATTCAAGGGACGCCCACTGGTTCTTTAACATGCCCGGTGTACAGCACCGCGTTTTAAGGTCTCATCCGAAAGACCATTAGTTCTGTAAGTGGAGGAGCGGGGGTCGAACCTGCAATCCCTGGATTACAAGTCCAGCGAGTGAACCACTGGACCACTGACCCTTACCGCAGCGTGAATATTTTCCTTACCTATAATTATATGGTTACTACTCTTCATGTCCTCTGAGAGTATGTTCTGGTCCGGCAATATCATGAGAGCATGGAAAAGTTTTCACTAGTATCTCCTACAGATGCTACGGGTATGATCTGTGTTATCTCCTACAAACAGTGCCGTGCGTTTATTTTTATTTTCAGAAAATAATTCTTTTTGCACCATGTAACACACATAGCACTAGTGAATGAAACAGAGGAACGACTGGAAAAAATAATTGGGTGTTTTTTCACGGAGGTGTAGATCTTAATTTTGTACTGTTAACAGCATGGGATATTTTGTAGCAGCTTTTCATGTACTTTGCCGTCCCAAGGCGAAAAACACACAACTCAGTACGTTGTTATATGTTTGCTCTGTGCGCTAGTCTTCGAGAGATGTTTCGTGAATTTTGAAATATACAAAAGTGCGCGATTTTAAAATGTCATACAGAAAAGGGGACAAGGACATGACGTGTCCTTGTCAACAAGACATAGAGATAGAATGTAAGAGGCAAATCCACGTAATCCTACCTTTGAAAATAAAAACAATGATGTTTCGGAGGTATCCAAGAAGTTGACGTCATTGATAAAAATGCCTTGTTCATTAAACGGGTCAATCCCCCAAACAAAAGAGAGATAGTAAATAATTGAGGCATATCTCCCTAAAATCTTAAAAGTTCACAAGCTTAATGCAGCCCAGATTCAGACAAGAGGCCGACGGTCATTCATTGCGTCTTTTCTAAACGTTGAAAAGGTGGTTAGCTCCACAGACGAAGCTATGTTTCACCTCGGTGGAAGTTATGGACGACTTCGTGTTTGTTATATTCGTATGGTGATGCTTTAAAGTTGAAATAGGTTCTTTGACAGACCTTAAACGTACTGTAAATGACAAGTGCCAGAAGCTGAATCATAAGGTAATCAATAAAAGGTTCGAGTCATTGCCAAAACGATGTAGACTTATCTAAACCGTCCATGGATCTCAAAATTGAACATTTATTGTTGTGTGCAGCTGATGACGCGATCAAAAGTGTTTCAATATTCATGAATGACCTCTATTATTTGTTGTTCTAACATCTAAGCAAAGGTTTTGCCATTATATGTTGGATGTTATAGCAGTACTGTGTACCCAGTCTACTGCCTTTACCTATAACGGTAGTTTCATGGCATGGTTTTCCTTTGGGTTGGATCGCTGGTGGGTACTGTACCCGATAAAATGTATCTAGATATCGGTTTTAGTCTTCTAGTTTTAAGACAACATTCATTGTATGTAAAACGCAATATTCAGTTATCCATCGGTGTTTTCTGTCATTGAAACAGGTGCTGCTACAAAATGTACGCGTATGAAATTGCAGTAGAATAAAGGCAGTAGAAAAAAATTCAAATTAACTTCAAACATGGTATTGAAGTTTCATCTTAAAACATCTGTGTTGTATACGCGGACCGCAGTTTCGTTAACTTGGGTACTGGACTGTTTCTCCTTCTGTCAGTGTAGAGATATACATGCACGTGCCTTTTTAAAAATCATTCTGCGATATTGCATGGCTGGCATTAGGTTAAAAATCATTCTGCGATATTGCATGGCTGACATTAGGTTAAAAATCATTCTGCGATATTGCATGGCTGACATTAGGTTAAATTTCAATCTGCGTTTGGTCGACAAAAGCAATTGCATCCATTTGAATTAAGGCCTGTGTGTTCCTGATAGACACGATTCAGTCAAATAAGAGCTTTGACTGAACAAATCGGACATTATGGGTAATTTGGCAACCACTATTCTGCAGTTGAAAACACTTGTTGCAATTATATCAGTCTGAAGTATCGGTACTGAACTGATTGGAGTTAATATCCAGCACTTTAAAAATGGTCCGCGGCTACCTATTGAATTCAACGTATGATTTCAAATAAGTTCTTATCTTCTTTATAATCTCTTAAAATTTACGTTTCGCATAAACTATATTTTAACTGTTTTCATTATAAGAAAATGTAACATGTATCTTAAATTCATGCATCAATCACTTTCAAAACGTTCTAAAGTCTCATTCACTATCGATCTGTGAATATAAAGTGACTTGTATTTACAGTGTCACGTGTTTTTGATATATGTCTTCAAATTAGTTTTATACTCATACATGTTCGGCGATAGTCGGCTATATCCCCCTAACTATATGATAATGCTCCTAAAAGTGTAACAAAAATATTTTCAAAAACGCATGACAAACTTCCCTGAAGCAGGGAATACAAAGAAGATATCGAGTACAGAGGGTTACCCCTTGATATTAGCTTTGTTCAAAAATTGAAGACAGGTAAGAATTAAATAACATTTGTTGACACATTTCTGTTTGTAATCATGGACAACATTATGTGTGTAGAGATTGGAAAGACCTTTCCAAAAATGTATAGGTGATATACTTTCTTATTACAATAAAAAAGATATCGATGTTTAAAGATATTGGCGAACTTGATTTTTAAATCACCTAGCTGATATGACAAGCTTTTGAGCGTCTTATGTCATTTGGTTTATCGCGGATTTGTTATCTTCGTTTGGTGGCATATGTCAAAAAGACCGTATACTGTTCGAAAAACGATTCTGTGAGTCGCTAATGCACAACACCACTGGTCAGCTCGAGATCGTTCCTCTAAGTTTCTTATACATACACACAGTCAAAAGAATAAATAAATCGTCAGTAAAGTGATTTTATTTTTAACAAATTAATTTCTTTAGAATGAAACATGTTTTTAAAAACATATTATATTGAACATCTTTTTAAAAAAATAAAATATTTTCGATTATGTACCAAGGGAGCTAATACTGTAAATGACATCACCAGGTGCATTTTAATTGACTAGTGAAAAATCCAGCATGATAAGCTGTGGTTTTTATTCTATATCTTGATAGCAAAAACTTTAAACTTATCATATACAAAAAAGTACAAAATTCTGTCTACTATAATTTATTTTATAAGAAGATATATTCATTTTTAGTGATTATTTATGAATTTACACGTTTCGTTTAATCTACTCTCTGAACTTATTCTATCGATATATTGTGACAGTTATTAAAAACATTGTTTAGTTAGTCTACTATATTTCTATACAACGACACAATATTAGATATATTATATATTCATTTTACTATTTATGGATTTTGAAGTGTCCTTAATGCTGCTATTTTCTGTCTTTTATTCAAGATAGTAGTTCACTTTAAGAAGCTGGTATCGCAAAAACGAACATGGTGGACTATATTTTTATGCTTGGTAAATGATTCTTTTGTGTGTCACTGTAACTGTGTAAAAAAAGTTATGAAATTCTCCGCGCTAGATATAACTCCATGATATGCCTTTGAAATTATGCAAAAATGGTCACATTTAGAATGTGTTCATTCTTATACACATGTTAGGCAGTCCTTTCTTATAAGCCTACGTTCGCTCACGTTTGAAAGATAAGACATATATTAAACCTTCCAACTAATGCCGTGAGAAAAGGCAGCTGTGAAGCTTATATTTATCTATTATACACTGAAGCAACGTGCTAGCCAATTGCAAAAGTACGGGACAACACACACACATAGTGTGGACAAATCACAAAGCCTTGAAGACATACATGTATAACAAGAGCTGTTTGTTAAACATTTATGCCCCCTTTGGTGCAAACAATAATGTGGAAAAAGAAATACATGTGGCCTGAAAAAGAACAACAACAATTTTTGACCTTACAAAAAAAGTGCTGGCCTTAAAAAAATGGCCTAAAAATTCCCATGGCATTGACCTTTGACATGTTGATCTCAAAATCAATAGGGTCATCTTCTGGTCATGACCAACCTCCACACCAAGTTTCAAGACGCTAGACCTACGCGTTCACGAGTTATCGTCCGGAAACCGTTTTACAATTCCGGGTTACTGTGACCTTGATCTTTGACCTTCTGATCTCAAAACCAATAGGAGTCATTTAATGGTGACCAACATGCACACCAAGTTTGAGGAGTGTAGGCCAAAGCGTTCTTTAGTTATCGTCCGGAAACCATTCTCTATCGACTGACCGACATGTGCAAAGCAACATATCCCCGCTACTTTGAAGGTGGCATACAATTAGTTTGATTCCTGGTAACCGCCCTGGAATGGTGAGTTTAAACTGGTTAGTAGCATGCAACTTCACGCTTACCCGGACCATTCCTAAGAAAAAAATGTTTATTTCCCGATGAGTTAAATTCTTATATTTTTTATTCTGAAATAAGATTTACCAAGTTATTTCTGTTATTGAAAAATACAAATTAAGATATACATTACCGAAAGTTTTTTTTTATATATTTGACTAGGATAGTCAAAAAATATTTTTACACATTTCCTCTGTATTCAATGTGAATGAAACTGTTATACAGATCGTTATTTTTGGGTTATAACCATGGGAATGTTTTTAATCTAGGAGTATAAATCACTGATTACTGTTTAATCTAAAATTTTGATGGTCACTTTGAACGTTAATATCACTTTAATTAACTGCATAGGGAGTTTTTGTGGGAAGTAAAATCGTTCAAACTTATGCGGGTGAAAGCCCGAAGGCGCGTGAAAAATATAATACATTGTACATATTATGTAATACTGCATCGTCTAACCGTAAGTATGAACTATTCTACTTCCAAAAGTCATGTTACGTCATTTGATGTGATCGATTATGTTTCAAAATATTTTATGATACGTATATCCCTTCTGAATCATTATCACAACCCATGTACATGAAAATCATTTCTGAAAAATAATCGATCAAATCAAGTAACGTAACATATCTGGGTACGAAAGTATATTATTGTTTCTGTTACTGGGGAATGAAATGGAAAAAGAAACGCATAATCACAAGACTACGTGTAACCATTTTCGAATTTAATTTTATTATAACAGGAGTTGAAACATAATTGTATAGCATAGAACAAAGAAAAAAGCGCGCGCTCAATAGACATTTTGTTTAATACTAGGAGAGATAACTCGTACGAGAATATCGCACACAATGATGAAGTTAATTCATATACACTTATATCTGTCTTGCGTGGCGCGTCAGCCACAAAATATATATTATTAGTAGACTAAAATATAACAAGACAATTAAAAGCAAAGAAAAACTAGGTATTGTTAAAAGAGTAAAAAGTGAAAGCAGCTAGCAGTACAACTAGGGAGACACATCATCGATGCGCCAAACAGCCGCATTAAACTCCTCTAGAGTAGGGTAACGGACGACGTCTGGGGGTATATGGTTCCAGTAGTATATAGTCCTGGGTTGGAGGAGTACTTATACGGGCGAAAGCTCGAAGGGCGCGAAGCGCCCTTCGGGCGAAGCCCGACCATAGGTAAACGTATGTACGCGTATTTAATTGAATACTGAAAGCAATAAAATTAATGAATTCACGATTACCCATGGAAGATTTCAATTTGTCCGCACCCATGGACGATACGGAAACATACTTATAACGATGCACCGCTTTTTTAACTTCCGCTGCAAATGACCAATCGGAAGTCCTCGGTAGATTCCGTTACCCTACATCAAACAAGCATTCTACCGAGGTGTTCCGATTGGCAAATGACGTCATTTATGTGACGTCATTAAATGTCAGCCATTTTTGTTTTGAAAAAATGCAACACATTTCCGTTTAATGCAGATTTGTACTTTGGAAATATAAAGAGATTCTATTTATGTACACATTCCTAAAGTTTGATACCCTTCCTGTTACGCCATAAAAAGTAACATTTCTTTTAGCAGTCAATACCTTGATTCATGATTCAATGGATATTCGATATCATTATTTTCGTAACTTCAAACGTTTTTGCGACCCCTGGCATTGCCTGGGCATGCTGGGCCCTGAAAGTTCGTAACATTTTTAAAAATAAATTACTGTTATGCTTTCGCCCGATACAGGTTTTGCCTATTTTCATATTACTAGTCTGCAGTTGCGGTGACTAACTTATAACTAGAGGAATGAAAGCGGGATAAGGGATCTAGGTAGCTTTCAATTCGGATAGCAACCAGTTCAGTCAGTAGGCCTATGGGTTTTAAACATAAGCGATAATCTGAAGTCAATACGCTTAAGATAAAGTCTGCGTAGGTTAGGAAAATGAAGCATGCTGGTGACACTAGGTGTTTGACCAAAATTTGACTTTATGCATCGAACTGCTCTTCTCTGAACACCCTCCATCTGGTTCATGAGAGGGTCACAAATTTGGTACGGGATGATCATATCTCCGAGCCATATTCCATCCTACTTAAAATTTGGAGGGTTGATCCGATGTCCCATTCCAACTCCCACTCTTTTAACCTTTTGCGGTCATTTTGGAGGGTGACCGATTAATTTACGTACAGGTGACATGTACGGTTAGATCGACTCAGGGTCCGTAATATACGGACCCTGATTCACTGCAGTATCATCAGCAAAGAGGCGAACTATGTGGGAGGTCATTTATGTTAGGTAAAAAGAGCAGGGGTACTAGTACAGACCCGTGTGGAACACCGGAGGTGACAAGGCATGCATCTGAACTGGTGCCATAATTTTCTACAGGACAACTGATTCCGGGAATCTGTTAATCATGCCACTTAAGTGACTAACCTCTCACTCTGTAATTTTTCTATGCTTTCGCCCGATATATGTATTGCCTATTTTTCAGATTGAAATTAATCTTACTGCAATTTGCGAAAGAAGCACAAAGAACTGACGCTAAATTTGATTTTGTATTCATTTTCACTGTAGTACTGTGCATGTAAGTGTTTTTCACAGTCGTGTGCTTCTGCTGATACGCCGTGCTAAACGCTTGAAAACAATCGTCCAATAACTTTGATGAAAAAGAAAATTGGAAAAAAGTTTTAAAGTATAAAATGACTCTCAGATGTGTTCATATGCTTTTTATTTAATTTTTAATAAGTTTTTCTTGTGATATTATATAAGAGCTATCTCTCAAACCATCCAACATGCCGTTGGTAAATATGAAGAAAGCCAGTAAAGCGGCAGCGAAATCGTCCGGAAAAAGTTTTTCAGTTCGAGTGCAGACAATGGACGCTGAGCTGGAATTCGCAAATATTGATGTAAGAGATATTCATGTCAAGTTGACTTAATCTCTGAGATGATATAATAATTTTTTCTGAATATATGTTTTGTACTTGTGGGCCTTGATATTGTAGTGGTTATAGATCACTTCCAACAGCCTTACTGTTGAGTTAACCATTTAGCAACGTGTTTGTGGTGTTCATTTCCCTTGCCTGTGGTCAGGGTTCAATCCCACCTGG
Source organism: Saxidomus purpurata (assembly GCA_022818135.1). Taxonomy (NCBI): domain Eukaryota; kingdom Metazoa; phylum Mollusca; class Bivalvia; order Venerida; family Veneridae; genus Saxidomus; species Saxidomus purpurata. The sequence goes on along the minus strand of JAFMSR010000007.1, from coordinate 2,789,201 downwards.
GGACTAGAGACTTTTCCTCTGGAATTGATCAGGTCGGCATGACGTCACTTCCGTAGTTACCAATTATCCGCCATATTGCCGAGGTGAAAACTAGCACTGGCAACCGCACAGTTCAAATAGGGAGTTAGCATTAAGATAGTCTTATTTTTCTGCCCAGACAAAGTTTAACGTTAAACAAACCATTTAATACATATGTTTACTTATCTCAATGTCTAAGCGATGTTTATGTCAGATTTTTCTTTTAAAAAAATTCTTGAAAATGATTGTTTTATGACGGTGAAATATCATGCACGACAAGAAAAGATAGAAAATGTATTTTAAATTCGGCCTTTGTAAAATGATCTATATATTTTAATTATTTTGTTTAAGTTTCTTATATTAAGATAAAGAATTTATTTGTTACAAACTTATCCTATCTTGATATAGATTTTCCCAAGTGCACAACTTTTCTCGTATAACTAAAATCATGTCGAAACACATCATTATACGGGAATGCTAGGTTGAAACTTTTGTGACAAAATGTATTTATTACAGGGTCATATGCTTTCATTAAAGACACAGATTTGATTTGTTTTTTTTAGATCTAGTCTATAAAAAGGGCTGGCATTTACATTCAAAATAATTTCTAAATCACGTAGAACTTTACAGTCTATATGTGAATCAGATAGATATACTAGAAATCACTTACATGTTGCGGAACACTGAAAGGGCATCCTTAAAATCCTTCAAAAAAATTAATTCCCGCTTTCAATGAAATCAAATATCACAAACAATATCTCATTTTGACATCGTTCCCATGGTAAATAATTAGAGTAGATCTAACCATTGATGGAATTTCAGTGGATCTAGCCCAAGGGCATAAGTTACAACAAAGGATGCGATATGATTTGTTGTTAATTGGCCCCCCCTGCCAGCAATCTTACTTGTCACACATCATTGCATATTGCACACTGGTCAGTTGCATTTGATAATTAGATATACATAACAATTTCAAGAGTGCCCAATTTAAATTATGCAACCTTTTTTTACTGCGATCGCGGTAGCAAATGACTTTATTTATCACTGTGATAAAAACGAACCATATGTTTAATGAATGATAGGCCTATATAACGTTTATACATATACATGTACATTATTTGTCACTAACCTTCGAGTTACATTTATAATGTATGATCAAGTTTGCATAAAAATATTATTAACTCATCTAACATGTATAGATCTACAACTTTAAAAATTAATTCAGCAAATGAAAGTTTCAAGCAAGATTACACATATTCAGAAAATACATATTTTTGGCTATTGCATGATGACAAATTTTATGTACTCTGATGAAAGGTTTTCTATAAGTGAAAATGGACACGTATTTAGGTAGATATCGTGATTTTAATTATAATGAGTTTTGTTTTTTAATAGATTTACGTCAACATTTTGTTTTCAACTAATAAATCGAGAAAACTATTTTGATTAGCGATCTTAAATTAGATAATTCTTAAAACTAGATTCTACCCACAAGAAAACGTTTCATGAAAAGCTAGGATAGCAAGCTTGTGAATTTCTACCTCATTTTAGAAATAGTAATTGGATGGAGCATTTGTGATCTCATTTTCGGAGGAAAGTTTTAATCGTCAATGGAAATAATATCGTCCATAATTGAATAGTTTGTAAGTGATGTGCATGCGTAGATCTAGATCGTTTCGATACATTTATATTTCTTACACTTAAGAATGAAAATTATCTTTTCCTTTTGATAGACACAAACAGAAAACAGAAGTTGGTGTCATTTGCATATGAAAAACTCATCATAACTGCTGAATATTTATACTTTAATCAAATAATTTTATAACATAACACGGACTTCACTCTATACGTTATTAACAAGATGGCGGTTGTTTTCACCTCGGACGGCGTTGCTATGCCTGAGCAGGTGCGCGCAACGGTAAATGCCCGGATGACCGACCTGATCAATTACTTCATTGGCAACGAGGATAATTCGGTGATCGGGCAGAAGCCACCGGGGAGCCGTAACAAGCTAGAAATTGCAGGGAATGTGCAGTTGATGCCCGGCTCCAAAGGACCAAATTGATAAAGAGGGGAGGAGTGTAGTGGTTATAGGTCACTTACAACACTTTCCCCTCCTGAAAACATATATATTTTGACTTAAAATTCCCCTCTCAAATTTTTGGAAAAATGTTGTGTGAATATTAATGTAAACATTAGTTTTTTGTTAATTTCTTTAAGAAAAACAGTGTTTAGAAGACTCTAAATAGGACAATATTATATTTTTTGGTGATAAATAGTATATTTACTGGTCACAAGTGTTTCACATCAAGATCTTAAGATTTAAAAATAAATCCCCTGTTCTGACAAAATGACGCTATTTTCCCCTCTCAAAGGGCCCCGCCACCTTTCCCCTCAGACTGAAAAAAATCACTGGTGTAGTTGTTATCAGATTCTTACATCCAACCATATTCACAATACACTGTATATCATCTAATGTAATATAATGTTAAATGAGGCAATTAAACACCAGTACAGTTGAAAAAAATCATGTTGTAGTTTCAAAAAAATTTTATTACCCAGGACTGCCCATTTTAGGGATATTGCCCAGCCCGGGGTTTCCCGGGCAGGAAAGCCCAGGCAGGTAATACTCTGCCAACCCTGAGTTAAATCAATTCAACTCAAACCTTTGCTTTCCAAATTTGTCAACTTGTACCCTTGTACTCATATAAATCTACATGGTTAAACACAATTTTATTGTAGGATATAACATTTATACTAAAAAACACTATAGCATCTCCAGCTTGAAAAGTCATAAGCCATGGTCACAATGTTCATGTAGGCATACTGTTTTGATAATATGCCAAATTGTGGAGTTAATATGTAACTTTTTATGTATTGCCTTTGATTTGTGAAAACTGCAGAACTGTTTGTCAGTGTGCAAGCAATAACTTATGTGACCAGTTGATTAACCCTTGCACAATTGACTCATTCATCTTTCTATCCGGACAGTACCGGTAATTGCTGAAACAGGACTGGTGCTCACTGACGATTGTCTCAGTGCAGACTCCACAGATGTTCAGGTTGATCATGATCAGCACTGGTAGCAAAGACCACTTTCATGAGCAGGGTAAAAGTTATATAGTTTTGCATATCAAATATGACTTGGTTATGTCATGACAATTGAAAGAGTGTAAAATGGCTGGTACCCTAAAATATATTAAGTTATGAGAGACAAGTAAGTGGTGATTTCATCATTTCCTACATTTAAGAAGCTAGTGTCAATTTTTTAATCTACACCCGTAACTGACCTCTAAACATTTGTAATATTTTACAGCACAAGGCATCAGGGAAGGAGTTGTTTGAACTTGTATGTAAGACAATAGGACTGAGGGAGACTTGGTATTTTGGTCTGCAGTACATTGATTCAAAAGGATATATAGCCTGGCTCAAATTTGACAAGAAGGTGAGTTCTGATGTTGTGTACAGCTGCAACATAATGACCTACTTAGTTACAGAGATCACTAGAAACTTTACATTTCCTGTTGCTATTGATCATCGACATGCTAATAGTTTAACTCTGACATACATTAAACAAAATGTGAAACTTCCATACTTAAAATGTTTTATTAACCAGGTTTTCCGAAGGAAAAATCCTGGTTATTAGATTGGGGTATGTCGGCGGGTGGGTGGGCGGGCGTAAACAATTTCTTCTGTGCGCAACTCCTCCTACATTTCTCAACGGATTTCAACCAAACTTTCACAGAAGTATTGTCATGAAGTGCCCTGGCGCATATTGTCGGGGTTTTGTGATTTGGTCATTTTTGACAGAATTATGGCCCTTTGTTTTTTTTCACATGTAATTCTTCTGTGCGCAACTCCTCCTACATTTCTCAACGGATTTCAACCAAACTTTCACAGAAGTATTGTCATGAAGTGCCCTGGCGCATATTGTCCGGGTTTTGTGATTTGGTCATTTTTGACAGAATTATGGCCCTTTGTTTTTTTCACATATGTAATTCTTCTGTGCGCAACTCCTTCTACACTTCTCAAGGGATTTCAACCAAACTTTCACAGAATTATTGTCACCAAGTGCCCTGGCGCATATTGTCGGGGTTTTGTGATTTGATCATTTTTGACAGAATTATGGGCCTTTGTTTTTTTCCACAGAATGTGATATATATAGAGAAATACTCTTCTGTGTGCAACTCCTACATTTCTCAAGGGATTTCAATCAAACTTTCACAGAACTATAATTGTGAACTAAAGAATTTTGAATATAATGTTCTGCCCCTGGTCGTATCCGTCCGTCCGTTAGCAATTTTGTGTCTCCTTATTTAAGTATATATAAAAGGGAGAATGCTCTGTTATTATAAAAGGGAGAATACTCTTTTATTACTGTCTATTTTTAGAATAGATTACCAGTCCTGTATACTTTGGAGTATTCTGTTACAGTAAGATGACAAAATTTCTCATGAGACCAGCGGTTCAAACCCCACACAGAGCAAGTTTTTTTTTCTTTTTCTTTTTTTTTTTTTTTTATAATTTTTGCCTGAATTATGGCCCTTTGCTTTTTTTCCACATACGTTATATATAGAAGAATACTGTCACGTGCTCACTTCCTCCTACACTTCTCAAGATGTTTAAACCAAACTCTCACACAACTGTTGTCAACAAGTGCCCATGTGCATATTGTCTGGGTTTTGTGTTTGGATCAATTTTGCCTGAATTATGGCCCTTTGCTCTTTTTACACATGTAATATATAGAAGATGACCTTTGTTTCTTTTTCACATTATGTGTATCTACTTACTTAAAAAACACATTTGTGCTCGGCCAGCAGACTGGAAAATGAAAACCTGGTTTTGTGACAATTTCCTGTCACTTGTTAAAGTTTAGCACATGTTTTATTAAAGTTTAGCACATATTTGACATTATTGAAATGTGTTGTGTTGCAAACACAACCTATCCACCTATACACCATTACTGATAGTGTCCAGCTTGAAAAATAGTATCTGTGTGGCTGTGATGTTGAATTTGAAAAAACATGGTAGTCTGTCTTCAGAAACTGATTTTATTGTGTTTATTTTCTAGAGGTTTCCTTGGCAGTCTTTTTCAAAGAGGAAATGATAATAACACAGTCATGCCAATTACCACTCATCTGTGATCATGAAAAAAATTTCCTTTTGTTTTCAGGTATTAGATCAAGATGTCCCAAAAGAATCACCTGTCACATTTCTGTTCCTTGCCAAGTTCTATCCAGAGGATGTATCAGAGGAGTTGATACAAGAGATCACACAACATTTGTTCTTCCTGCAAGTGAAACAGTCTATACTGAACATGGATATATACTGTCCTCCCGAGGCTTCTGTTCTCCTCGCTTCATATGCTGTTCAAGCAAAGGTACTCTGCTGCATATTAATTTAATATACTGAATTGTTTCAGCTTGATTCTAAAAGCAATTATCTCCGCTTATATGGATAGCACTTCTACTACTGGTATTCATTGTTAGCCAGCTGTTCCAAGGGAAGTGTAGCAGGTGTCTTGCTCAAGCACATATATCATGAAAACCAGGACCGGCTGATTGCCAAGACAACAACAAAACCACATGACCATAGAGGATAGGTGCATATCAAATTGATTGGCAAAGTTTTTCGAAACATCAAGTTTTAATTGATATGCTGGTACCAAATATCATTTTCCTGTCATAAAGAACAGCAGCTGCTGATGCTGGCTGGACAGGAATTTCTTTCTGCACAGGACCCTAGAATAGTTCTTTTCTTGAGTAATGATGCTAAACCCATTTATCGAAAACATAATTATGTTCATATGGAAGTTGCCAGATCCTTGTTGAGAACACTATACTACATGTATAGGTTGGAATTCAGAAATTTACCTCTTAATGTACAAAAGTGTTGAATTATGGCATTAGACCAGATGGAAAATGCTTTGAATATTGATATATACAGTAGAATTTGGCTATATCAACCACCTTACATACTTTCGATAAATGGTCTTGCACATGCACATATATTGATCAGTCAGAAACAACTTGAAATGTCCATGTTAATTAAATGAACTTTTTTATTTTCATTCTTGTGCAGTAATATTAGGTTAATGAGAATCAATCAATGGAAAGATATATTGATTTACCCATGAAGTAATTGCCCGGATGCAGATCATAATAACTGACTCAAATGTGTACAAACATAATGTACATGTTGTGCAAATTATTCTGCTGTTTGGTCCATAATTTGTCAAGTTTACAATAAAGATGCTTCCTCAATTTATTGATTCTCAACTGTCATTTACATCCTTTTGTTATCCAATTAAGGTTTCATACAATAAATTGAAAATATTTCACTCCCTACGTCTTGTTATTGACGTAATCATCAAAGAGACACGTGTGTAGATTATGAACTGTGATCTGATTAGCGAACAGTTGAAATCGCTTATTAGTGACATTATAGTACAATGGTCGCTTTAGTTGAATAGCGGGATGGTCGCTTTACTAGGTAAAACCTTACTGGGTAAAACGACCAATAGGATATATAATATGAACAGTTGGTTCATTAAAATAATGATTGTAATAGCAGCGTGGTCTCATTTTCAGCATGGTTGTAATGGGAAATTTTGCTGTATGATATAATTTTAAAGTATATCTTGTTTGTTCATTAATTTCAATGTTGACACTGATTTTGAATAACGTTTTATAGTATGGAGACCTTGATGAAGCAACGTATAAACCTGGAATGTTAGCAAGTGAAGATCTCCTGCCTCAGCGAGTGATTGATCAGTACCAGATGACAGCTGAGATGTGGGAGGATAGAATCAAGACCTGGTATGCTGATCAGCGTGGATTTACAAGGTAATTTATCAGAGTTGTCTGTGAGAAGTTCATGTGGACACTTCATTTGATTAATACCCTTGGTAAAATCTACATTGACAACCCTTTGAGATCTTATTGGCAAACTTGGAATACGTGTTTGTATCACGACCCCCATCTGTAGGCAAGAGAAGGTAACTCTTGGCAAGGATTTAAAAAAATTAAAGCCCTTTGAATCTTGTATAGTTTTTCGTACCAGTTCACTATTTGACTTGATTGTTTGAGATATTACTTTAATAGTTTAAATACATGTTTATCAATTACCATCATGACCCCCACATGTAGGCAAGAGAAGTTAACTCTGTCAAGGATTTCTTTCGAAAAATGACCCTTTCCTTATTTGAATCTCAGTTAAGTTTTCCTTACCAGTCCACTTATTGACTTAACCATTTGAGATATTACTTTAAAAGTTGAAATACATGTGTACCATAAGGACCATCCATCTGTAAGCAAGAGTAGATAACTCTGTCATCATGGAATATCATATATCAAACTTCTCTTTCATTGTTTAACCAGACATGTTTCTACAGTCACAAGGTTTCAACTATCCATTAGTCATTATTATGTATTGACAAACTTCTTCTTTGACAATGTTAACAGTTATGTATATAAATTTACCAGGACCCACTTGTTCAAAACTTTAACTAGCTGTGGATTAACTTCTGATTGCAAAAAAAAATATTTTAAGGCAACAATAGCGAAATACTTTGATTATACTTTGAGGAGTTTTTAGTCCTCAGTCTCTTGAGTTTTCAAAAAATGTTTTAAAAAGTCTTTTAAACTGTAGAAATGTATCCTTTAAAGTTAATAGACTGGTGGCTTCACCTTTAAAGTTAATTGACTGGTGTTAAGGGTTGGGGGGGTAGCACCTTAAAGTTAATTGACTGGTGGCTTCACCTTTAAAGTTAATTGACTGGTAGCTTAACCTTTAAAGTTAATTGACTGGTAGCTTAACCTTTAAAGTTAATTGACTGGTGGCTTAACCGTCGATTAAGGTTTCAAACAACTGGATACAGTGGTTGCTGGCAAAGGTACTGTAGTAGGGATATAATTAATCTGTCGTGATTTTAGTTCATATAGAGATTTATTTTTGTTCTTTAACAGAAGCGAAGCTGAGATGGAGTATCTGAAAATAGCACAGGAGTTTGAAATGTACGGTGTCAATTACTTTCAGATAAAGGTAAGTAATATAGTCAGTTTTACATAGACACACACATTGTTAATAATTGTAAAAAAGTTCATTTTATGCTGAAAGATTCAATACTGTCCTTTCAACTATTTGTACAAAGTCATATTGTCATATTCTATAAAGTTCTAGTTGAGTTCATGGCTTTATTATATGTTGACTCTAACCAGAACTCTTGTTATTTTGCTCTTGAAAATTTCGGGTAGTCTGAAATGATGTTTGAGATTGTATTGTATAATATGTACAAAGTTTCTGTTTTGTCAAAAGAATATTAAATAAATGCTTCGAAACAAAGATACATAGCAAGGTTGTTAATTAATCTACTGCTAGGTGGCATCAGAATATACATAAAATTACATGTATAAAGAATGGTAATCATTTTGCCCGCCTGACTGGTGCCTGGCATATAAGAACAGAACTTTGAAAATACATATACTCAGAAAGATGTGTCTCAGAGATAAGAAATGGCAGACCCTTAATATAGAAATGACACTATAAGAACCAAACACTTTACCATTCTAACCAATTAGAATAAGATTATGGCTTTCAAATGCATGCATTGTTAAACATTTGAATTTAATTTAATTTAAACCATTTTATTTCTTCTTGAATGCGAAACAAGTTCCTACAACTTAGATTAATATCTCTCCAGACACATTCCAGATGAAGAGGGAGGCGTAATGGAAATATCTGAGTCTTGCCTAAGGGCACAACCAACTTGGTACTGATGGGGATCAAACCCGCCCGTCCTGACCACTGTGCCACTGCAGCTCCACATAAACATAAAACATCTTAACTGTTTTATTTTCTGTTATTTAGAACAAGAGAAACACAGATCTATGGCTTGGTGTGAATGCTTTAGGTCTAAATATATATGAGAGAGACAACAGACTGTCACCTAATGTTACTTTCCCATGGAACGAAATCAAAAATATTTCATTTAAAGATAAAAAGGTGAGTTTTACATGTATTTGTTGCTTTCTGCTTAGCATATAACCTTATTTCTGGAGGGTTTATAACCTATTCTATTCATATTCTAGGTTTGTTGAAAGCAGATGAAAAGTTACTCAATCTTATGTGTACCAGCAGTCTATTGAGCATTTTGAAATATGTTTTCATGTAATTAAATGAATGAATACACTGGTTAGTATTTTTTCTAAAAATGTAATGATTTAGAATTGAAAATATTCACAAAAAACTTCGTATTTACCTATGTTGTAGATATACTGTTTCTGTTTGTGTCAGCAACAGGTCTTGGCATAACAAGTAAAAACTAAATGTAATGCAAATTTTTGTTCAGTTGACATGCCTTGTAGAAATTGACTACCTCACTATTTTGATGCAGTGCTCTGCTTTTACACTGTATAGCCTGTGGCTTTATGAATCTTTCATTTATTTCAGTTTGTCATTAAAGCTATTGATAAGAAGGCTCCTGATTTTGTTTTTTATGCACCAAAGATACGCCTCAATAAATTGGTAAGTAATATATGTAAACTGACAATATAAACCTGAAAATTGGGATGTAGCCATACACACTGGGAAATAGAAGACTTTTAAAGTACCATACTGGGACAACTTGTATTATACATTTTTCATGAGATAATGAGGTTTCAATGAGAATGTATTTATTCCATTTTAGAAAAATCTAGGGGAGACAACACCATTTGACAGTACAGACACATTGTACATGTAGTGGAGACAAAGTGGTTCAGATATCATCAGACAAGTCTTGTACTGATTTTGTTAGTAGCATTATAGTTACCAGCTTGACCATTTTCTCTGAAACACACTAGAACTAGACTCTGGCATGTGTTCTGGACATTGGTAACTCCTCATCGACCTCATGTGACATGTCAGACTGTTGGCAGGAGTCAAACATGTGCCCTCTAAGTGATAAGGGGCTACAATATTATTTTTGTCTATGACACTGATGCAAGACTTTGGGTGAAGTTTGTTTGAGATAAAACAGTTAGATGCTTATCATAATATCTAAGTCTAACATAAAGTTCTGAATGTTCATATAAATGGTCATAATTTATTGTTTGTATTTTTCTAAGATTCTTGAATTATGTGTTGGTAACCATGAGCTGTTTATGAGGCGTCGCCGTCCAGACTCCATGGAGATCCAGCAGATGAAGGCCCAGGCCAGAGATGAGAAGCACAGAAAACAGGTAGTAATTTAATTACCCGAAACAGACTGTGTGGTGTTTCAAATCTTCCTGGATGCGTACCAACCGTGTAATAATCATACATCATGTTATAACTGCGTAAATACTAAAATGGTTGGACCCATTTATAAGATAAGCACAGAAAGAATTCAAGCATAGTGAATTCTGAAATAAACAACATTGGATGCACTGTCCAATTAGAGATGGTTGTGATATTAAAAACTACATCAAATTGCATCAGAAGTCTGGGTAAAATATAGCACTTTGTAATTTCTTTTCTGTGATGTTTTGTCTTGTTAGAATCGAAAATTATCCGTCTTGTTAGAATCGAAAATTATCCGTTCAAGTACCGGTATTGTTTATCATCTGATAAACAACTGTTAATAATTCTGATACTGCAATATTATAGGCCTTTGTGCTTTATTACTATACATCAAGGAACTCCATACTTTGTACGATGATAAACAATCCTTGATCAAATGTTATTTCCTATATATCCTCACAAACTAGAGAGTCTATATTAAAAAGAGAATTTTCTTTAATACAAAGGTTTAATTACTTTCAAATTGTTTTATTACACCATGAGTTTTCATTCTAGATTTATACCTTATATACTGTACAGTGGAATTCATGAGTACACCAAAAGGTTTGCTTAATTTGAGTTCAAGAGAGGGCATTACATGAATGTCTTTACAAAATGGCATACATGTATAAAATTTCAGATGGAGAGATCACGCTACACAAAGGAGAAACAATTAAAGGAGGAAGCTCTCAGAGATAAGGAAGAGTTAGAGAGACGTTTGTCTCAACTACAAGATGATATTAGAGTAGCACAAGAATCTCTGGTAATTGGTTTTTTTTTCCAATGTAAACAAATAATTTCATCTTCACTAACAGTTTTGTTAATATTTATGCCAACTGATTTATGTCCTAATTTAATATCTTCTTGGTTAGGTAAACTGCTTGTCTGGCCTTATGTTTACTTGTGTGGACTGAGTTATATCCGCTTATTAACAAAATTTAATTTGTCGACAAAGGTAATTGTCAGTGATAGTACTGGCTTAGTCTACAACATTTAACAGATCCCTGTTCCTTCACACCTGAAGAATATTTATTGCCAAAAAAAAATCAGTGTCAAATTTCAGTTGCATGTTGAACTATTTTAAGGCATCATTGGTCTTTACAAATATTCATTTAAAGCACAAATATTTTTTTATAGCACAAATATTTATTTATAGCAACGGTCTGAAGAAACTGCTGAGTTACTGGCGGAGAAGGCAAGGATAGCTGAAGAAGAGGCCTCACTACTGTCACAGAAAGCAAGTGAAGCCGAGAATGAGAAGAATAGGATAAGGTTATCAGCTCGAAAAGTAAGCAACGCTATGGTGACGTGATATTTTCAGTTTGAGTGAAGGAAAGAAGGAAACTTGCAGCAGGATGAATAACCTTGATTTCTTAAAGCGACTGCACTCCAAATTCTTAGTAAATTTTAATTTTTTGGTAAAATCAATATATATCCAGTTCGTCAGCATCAAGATTATTTTCTTTGTGTAAGAGCTAAAAATAAAGGTAGAAAAAAAATATTTACCAGAGCCAGGTTTTGAACCTGGATCTTTGCGCAACCAAAAATGATAGCGGTTAATGATCTACTACACTACAGAGTCAGCTGATTTGATGCGAGTTAAAAATATTGGTATACCAAAGAGCCCACCCCGTAGTCACGGGGTGATTTTTTCTACAATAAAAGTAAGCAAAACAACACATTTTAATTGTTTCTTTTGTTAGAAAACTTGTCACGTTATCATAATACAATGCCCCTGATACAGTAATGACAATTGTTTTCTTGAAATTGAAAATTTTCTTTTTTTAGCGTAACTTGTCCATCTGGAGTGCAGTCGCTTTAACATAAATTTCTCGTGTGCTAGCAGGTTGTTAGAAAGCTGTAAATCTGCTTATTGTAAAATAACAGTAGAAGGTTCAGTCAGTAACATTTACTGGATGCTAGTGAACAAAACTGTATTTCTAAACAGTTAGAAATTAAATATAAGTGAAGAAGATTTTAATCTCTGGTCTGAAATTGCTTCTAAATACCTGAATGAAATTTCCCCAAAATTCTTGCATAACATTGCCAAATTTTAAGTAGAATTATTCTGCATTATCGAGGGTTCCACACAAAACAGTCATAAATTATATGAAATAAAGAAGGACTTTCAACTGGTTTTCATTGAACATTTGATATATGTGACTGTCAAGAAAAAATTACTTAAGGGTGTATAAAAGTATTAGATTAGATAGTTATTGTGAGAACTATAAACATTTGTAGTAGACAAAGATAAGTTAATGCTTTATGTCACTTTGTAGACAGAGGAGGAGAAGATAACTATGGAACTGCGAGCCAGGGATGCCGAATTCATAGCAACTAGACTCCTGGAAGATTCTGAACAGAGGTAAGCTTTGATTCTGAACAGAGGTAAGCTTTGATTCTGAACAGAGGTAAGCTTTGATTCTGAACAGAGGTAAGCTTTGATTCTGAACAGAGGTAAGCTTTGATTCTGAACAGAGGTAAGCTTTGATTCTGAACAGAGGTAAGCTTTGATTCTGATCAAATAAAAGCTTAACAAACCTGGTTTAGCAGTATTTAAAAATAGTATCAGTCGTGTTGGTGGCGTGGTTGTCAAGTCGTTAACACTCTGGAAAACCAGTCCAGAGGTCGGGAAATTTCAGAAATGCTTTTCAGCATTTCCTGCCCATCTAGAGATGAACTGGTTAAAAACCCAGAGGTAGTCTCAAGTGTATTGGTGCTATACACTAGGAATGTTAAAGAACCAAGAGGTATATTCATGAAAGAGCTAGGATCTGGTACAATCTAACTAAAGTATCAGTTGCATCATTAGAAAATCAACCTTGATGACATCATTATGAAATTAAATTGCCATCCCAACTATGAAATTTCCTCTATTTTGACATCCGATATCTCGATTTGACATTTATCACCTGCCAAAACAAGGTGCGAAAAGCTGCTGCTGTCAGAGATGCGATAAACACTATGCCAACTGCTTTATTCACTCAGTGAATTCGGTTAATTACCCGAATTGTTTGTTGGCGCTTATGCTGTAATATGTGGAATGGGTAATTTGCATTGAATTGTGTCAAAACTGAGTAAATTTATTTGCATTTATAAACAGCAAGAAATGAAGATTCTGTCAATTAGTCTAAATCATGTCTTCAATCCGTACCTTAGACAGATAACATCTCATTATTGAAAAAAAAGAAGAGTCAATGTCGGAGGGCAAGTCATGAACTATTCTAAGCGCATCATTGGAATCTGGAGAAGGGTCCAGTTAACCAACCCCAAGGATATCTGGATCGGCAAACACAAAGAGTTATTTGAGAAGGACCCGTAAGAAACCGGGGAATATCCAATCTTTCAGCACCGGAGTGGCAAGGGCAAGAAGAGAGAGGCCTCACTACTGTCACATAAGCAAGTGAAGCCATATTTCGATATTTTATTTAAGGTTAGTTATCTCGAATTTTACCGCTATCGTCGACTATATTATCAGTTTGGTGCCAAGGAAAGAAGGATAACGAGCAGGTGACTTATAATATGTTGCATAGATATAAGTCACCTTATATGCTTTAGTGTTGGCAGCTGCTGAGCTACTGTACAAATTTCAGGGCAAGGGAAGCTGAGATACTGAGAGAAGAGTTAAGACAGGCAAAACTTGAGGAGAGACTGGCGAAAGAGAAACTCATTGAAGTGTCAACGGTTATCCATGGCATATCCAGTAAGATACAGAAATATAGTACTTCTTTGAGTGTTTATAATGTGGAGTTTTTATTTCTAAATATGCTGCCTTGTGTGTACTAAGATTTATGAATGGGAACGGTTGAGTAGAGGAATAATTTCATTCTATTAATTTTTATTCCATGTGGAATTATTAACATGACATTTTATTTTGTAGTAGGTGAGACTATTGTACATTTACTAACCTTATTATATGTAAGTATGGTCTTTAAACTGGAAACAGCTTGCCAAAATACCAGTTTTTAGGTCTCCTGGACAAATTTCAGCAGAGCTTATGCCATGGTAGCTTGTCCAAATTTGTCTGTCTGGATTCTTTTCCTTGTATTGATAACTCTCTACAGGTCACAGTGACCCGAACTTCGAAAATCATTTCTGCTCAATATTTTGAGATCTAATTATCAACACAGGATGATTTGTCTTACTGAGTAGATGATGCATACTTATTTTGGGGTCTGTGGGTTAAGGTCAAAGTAACCTCATTTTATAGAATGCAATGTTTATACATTATAACTATGGTTCTAATGTCATTCTGTTGGTTTGATTGTCAAAGACTACGTAATTAAACACTCTCTTTAGCAAGTTGATTTGTAAAGGTTCTTGCCTAAAGCTCATCACAAAATTCTAAAATTTAAGACTATCGTGGTAAAGACACTTTATTTTGCAAAAAGCAGACTATGATCATGTGATTTTATTCTGCATTTTAGACAATACACCTGTTGATTTACATGTCTATTTACTTTTGTACAGGAGATGTATTCAATGACAACAACTTCAGGATCTTGCCACTCACCTGACACTGACAACAGATTTAGGTCCTAATGAATCAACAACAGAGGCAAACTGTGAACTACTAGCCAGCACAGATATGACACAACTCTCTCTGGAAATAGAGAAGGAGAGGTGAGTAAATGATTTGTCAGAACAGTAAGCCGCTTCTGTGTGAAACATGACATGTTCTCTGTGGTTTCATTACTTGCAAAAATTTATGTCCTCAGTTTTATGCAGGATAAACATGTGTCCTGGGTGGAGGAGATATTTATAATTAGTAGGGATGGCAACGAATATCCGGATATGATATTGGTATCCAAGATTTGAGGAAACTGGCTCAAAACGAAACTCTTGAAGTGTCAACAGGATCCAATGCTAAGGAAAGGTAAAATTCAAATATGGTACTTCTAAAAGTGCACAAAATAGAGTTATTTTTAATAAAAATATGAAAGCCTGGTATAAGAGATTGTAAATAAATCACAGTACATGTACAATTATTTTCTATGCATTTATGAATAGGAAAGGTTAAAAGAGACCTAGGTGGTCATTTTTTTGATTCAATGAGGAATTATCAACATAATACACATACTTTTCTTATGTTCTAAAGACTATCTGTTAATTTTAACCTGCCAATCTTCATTATTTGTAAGTATGGTCTTGCATGAAGCTTCCAAAATACATGGTCCCTTGAAATAACTGTCACATAGCTTATGCCATGGTAGCTTGACCTTTAAATATATCCGTGTTTGTTTTGATAACAATCTCAAGTCACATTTTCCCAATAACGGCACGATAAAGTAATTTGAGTCAATTATCAACACCGGATGCTTTGGCTAACTGAGCTTTCTATAGTCATACTTATCTTTGGGGATAGGCAAAAGAGAGTATTCAAAAAAAAGGTTCCAATTTGTAGGATGTGAATTGTTTAAAAACATTATAGATTAAGGAAAATGTCATTATGCAAGTGTTTTAAAGCCTTGTCAAAGCCTACGATACATATGGAAGAGGGCTTTCTTTAGCCAGTTGCAATTATGTAAAGGTTTTGCCTAAAGCTCACTTTTACAAACATTAAACAAGTTTCTTAAAAA
Source organism: Saxidomus purpurata (assembly GCA_022818135.1). Classification (NCBI taxonomy): domain Eukaryota; kingdom Metazoa; phylum Mollusca; class Bivalvia; order Venerida; family Veneridae; genus Saxidomus; species Saxidomus purpurata. Next base: position 2,773,305 of record JAFMSR010000007.1, on the reverse strand, counting down.
AATTTACGATTTTTCAATTAAAATGAAAATCTATTTTCAAAGTTGTCTATAATGTGATTTTTTTCTGCATTCTCAGTCCTATTAAACCTGCTGCTTTAGATCTTTAATTACTTTTGAAGCAGGAGAAAAAATCAATACCCAATGTCCGTCGTCACGACTCTGTCACTGAAAGTACAATAGTCCTTACATAGTTAGCTCCCGTAATAACAATCAACGTATATGAAATTCATTTTATCCTAATTTTATGACATGAATGATTGAATCTTATAGCCATTAATTGTCTGACTTAAAAGATATAAAAGTAAGTTCTTGGGATAGAATAATTGCCTGGCTAGGGTAACTGTAAGCTATAAATTTTATAATCACAAAAATATAAGACAAATTGATCAACAACGTATTAGATTTAGTACATAAAACAACCGAATATCCGGATATTTTTTTGGAAGGCTGACCGAATATCCGAATACCAATTTGGGTATTCATTGACATTCCTAATAATTAGAGGGGTGATTATGCTTATTTTGGACCAAATATGACAAAGTTATATTTTATTGTTGGTTTTCTTAAGATACAAGCAATCAGAAATGACATTACATTAGAAGTTGATACACAGCCTGATGCCAAAGAAACTGATTTGGCTCTGCACTTTTCGCAAACAGAAAATGTGGATTTTTACAGAGATTATTTTAATATAAACACTTTAAAATTGTATAAGATACACATAATGAAATACGAAATACAATTACATCTGTCTGTACTGTACATGTTTTATTAACAGAGTTGAATATACAGAAAAATCCAAGAATCTGTCAGATCATTTAAGAGAACTGAAATCAGAGATTGAAGTTTTAAAGAAAGAAGATCAGGAAAGTATGTTAGACAGGTTACATCAGGAGAGTGTACTGAGAGGAGAGACAAAATACTCCACACTACGACAGGTGCGTCAACTTATATTATTTTGAGGCGTGTAAAACATTTGTTCTCAACTGTGTAGAAAGATAATTGATTGCTTTGGCTGTTTGGGATTTCATTGCTAATTCAAAGAATGGCAGTGTCTGAGAGATGTTGCTTTGTTTTTGCTTCCAACACCTGCATAAGAATGACAGGTTTAGTATAAAGAACTGTTTATCAAAAGTAACTTCTCTATATATTAACTTCAAGATACTTTTACTTGAGGGCATCTTGCCATCTTGTCTCAACATATTCTTGAAAGATTTATCGTTACACTTTCCAGTTTTAATTTTTATGTTTTCAGGCATCAACGACGACTACGCAGTCTCGAGTGACCTTGTTTGAACAATTATAGTGAGATTCTGGCATTAACATTGGACTAGCTGGTATGCTTTAATGTGGCTGAGCTTATTGAAACAATGTTTAAAAAGGACATGTCTACAAGGAAAGGTCATTCCAGTGCTGTTAACAGATGTTTGTCTGTGTTCAGTGTCAAACTGCTGAAGTTGCAATGTCTGTTCTCCTGCTGTCTGGGTAAGAGGATTAGAGAGTGGGTGTGGCCAATGCAGTCAGGTGTGTCTACATGGGTGTTGCTACCCTCAGATGGACCTTAAAGCTCAGGTTGTTTCCCTATTAATTAGCTTTTTGTGAAGGATAACGAATCAGTGCTAGCAAACCATGTCCCTTGCAATTGGAAGTGCCCCAGCAGACAGCAGTGTGATTGGTCAGTATAGCTGTGCGGAGCCAAGTGATTGGTCAGTATAGCTGTGTGGAGCCATGTGATTGGTCAGTATAGCTGTATGGAGCCAAGTGATTGGTCAGTATAGCTGTGTGGAGCCATGTGATTGGTCAGTATAGCTGTGTGGAGCTGGTTACGGCCTACATGGTTACGCATGATGAATGTAATGTCATCATGTAATGGTGGCAGCTAATAATATGCAAGAAAATGTGCATTTTAACTTAATGCATCCAGAAACAGGCAATAGGTTTGAGATTGTGAAAATCAAAGACATCTATAAATATGTTAGTGCCTTGGCAACAGTGAAATACCCTACATAAGCCACAAGCTAGGCTGTTTGTTCTTCCACTATCACATTAAAGACAAGTTTTCAATACAACAAAAAGTAGCCAATGCTGTTAATTAAAAAGAAGGAATGGAAGCACCAAGGTTGAAACGTTTTCTACAATTTAGGTTGTTGATGCATTTATTGAGAACTTTGGCTGAAAAGTGTTGTTCTAATTTTTAGCACAGAAGGGTGAGCTATTAGGATCACTTACTGTCTATCTTATGTAGTCCATTCACCATTTCCTTCCAATGACATCTCTTCTGAAACCATGGGGCCAATGTTGATATACCTTGGCAGGGATGTTCCTTTTATGAAATGTATAGTAAAACTGTTAAAAACAGTAAGACATAGAGCTTAGATATTTTGTATGTAGCATTGTGTGGTAGTTTTCTATTAAGTTTGTTCAAAACTTGTCCTTGTGGTCAAAATTGGCCCACTCCCTGGGTTCACTTGTTTTATATAGACTTTCCATGAGGCTCGGAGTTTAGACAAATGTTGTGTAGCATTTACTAGTGGTCCTCAACCAAGATTGTTCAAGTTATGCTCCTGGATACAAAATTGGCCTTGCCTTTGTGGTCATGTTTTATGTGGCAAAACTTCAAAAATGTTCCTGTCAGAAACTGTAAGGTCTAACTTGTCAAAGACCATGTTGTCAAGAGCTTACACAGTTTGTTATAGTTATTGTGTAGCATTGCCTAATGGCTCTCTATCAAGTTTGTTCAAACCATACCTCTTGGATCAAAATTGGCCCTGCCCCAGGGTTTGTTTGTTTTACTTTTATAAGGAAATACTTTAAAAATCTTGTACTTTCTCTTTGTTTTCTACAACCCTTGTTTTCTACAGCCCTTTTGTTGACAATGTGTAAGGGCCAGTGGTACCCAGGTGAGCAACATAGTGCCATCTAGGCCATCTTGTTTCTGTAAACAGTTTGTGACCAGGCAGTCTAAATTCATTGTAATTATTTAAAATATTTGATACAGTCTTCCAATAATTATTGACAGCTGCTGTACAATTAGTCACATTTATAGCTTTTTATACTTTTTTACTGTTGTATCAAAACTGTTTTGTGACTTCTTTTTCTTGAAAGGTTGTTTTATCTCTTACCATGCTGCCAAGTGATTCCTCCCTATCAGTCAGTGCAGATCATGATCAACCTGCTCACCCATGCAGTCTCATCATGATCTGCAGTGTGCTATATTCAGTAAGAAAGTTTTCAGTTAGCACCCGTATGAACAAATAATGGATATGTCCAAAATAAAAGATGGACTATCACATTTTGAAATAAATAATGGATGTGTCCAAAATAAAAGATAGACTATTCCATTTTGGAATAAATAATGGATGTGTCCAAAATAAAAGATGGACTTTCCCATTTTGAAATCAATAATAGATATATCCAAAATAAAAGATAGACTATTCCATTTTGGAATAAATAATGGATGTGTCTAAAATAAAAGATGGACTATCCCATTTTGAAATCAATAATGGATATATCCAAAATAAAAGATAGACTATTCCATTTTGGAATAAATAATGGATGTGTCCAAAATAAAAGATGGACTATCCCATTTTGGAATAGAAGCATTGTAAGGCTGTTCAGTCATTTTCCTTTTCATACATAATTTATTCAGCAGTGTTTTAAATAGTCTGGAGTATTTAGCACTTTTATTTTTATCACTTGTTTTCTAGATTACCGTTTCAGACTGTGAAAGTGTTGAATCTTTTACTAAATCCCGGGTTAAATAAGCTTGTGATATTCAGTCATTCTGTTGATCAGTAAACACTGTTTGATCAACAGAAAAGCATTACATGCCTAGAAAGTTGGCTACATTTTTGTACTTTATTTGTATTATATATTTCGTACATATGTAAATTATTTAGATCTGATATTTTATTGTGTGCAATATTTGTTTAAGGGTATGACATACATTTGTAAAAAGTTAATGCAAACTGCCATTAAACTTCACTGAGAGGTAATTTTGAATTACCCATATTTTTTCACTTATACATACATGTAATTCCAGGTGTTTGTGAGAAAAGTTACACCTGTAAAGTTGTCACCTGGATTAAGCACTCATCTGACTCAAGCAGCCAATGCTAACAAACTTTCAGGGTAATATAGCTGCCCATGGGGTCCAAAATTGGGATCCATCCAAATCACAAAATTCAGCATTTGAGACTAAATTTAACCAAAAAACTACATTATGAAATTACCAAGTTGCAGAACCAGACACTTCAGTTGTAATGTTGTGAATTTACACCACCTATGTCTGAGTGCTGTACTCTGCCAGTATCTTAACCACAGAGCTGACAGAATTATAAATTTATATAAAATCTTCGAGTTTAAAAAATAATGGTTGTCTATTACAGTAAAACTCAGTGTTTCCAATTGCTACATTTCATTCATCATTCTTCCGAACTAAAATGGACCCAAGATGACAGGTTTGACTCACCATGTATAACATGTATGTAAATCACATGGCTGTTTGGATTTTACTTGAAAATCAACATGTACAGTTACAATTGTTTTTGATTTTTTTTCTCCAAAAAATGCAGTTGTGTTACACTGTACCAGTACCAGTGAATTTGATTGGACTGACTTGTCACCTTACAATGGAATGTTTGATCCAGTTTTTAGCCCCAGATATTGTAGTACATGTATATGTAAAAGACTAAGTTCTCTGTAAATGTATGTCATATCCTTGGAATTCGTGTGTAGAAGGACTGAAGGGTAAAGTTTCTACACATTTGTAAAACACTTGCATTGATTACATTAGTGTGTATATGATTACACATATACATGTTTACAGCATATTGTGTGCATACAAAAATCTGTTTATACATGGTGACATTTATAAATTGAAAAAGTGTTGCCATAGCAACCGAGTATGCTGCATATAAACATTTAAGCTTCTTACCTTGATAGAATTTCTATAACTGTGGTTCTTAAAAAAATAAAATCAATTGATTACTGGAATGTAAATTGAATATGTGAGGGTAAGTTATATGCACGAGTTTATTAAAAATGTCCTGTCAATGACAGCAGAAGGCTTAATTGAATTCTAGTTATTTGAAGTCTTACATAGCCCAGACACACCTTGCTAGGTACAAGAATAAAACAGGTATTATAGTTAGTTTTGTAGAGTGTATGCAGAGTGAGGTTGAATCAAAATACATTGAACAGTATTATTTGTTAATTATATATGACTGATATAATGTAATGTTTAGTTTATGTGACATAACTATGTGTAGAGTATTGTTTTCTCTGTGTAAGGACCATGTCAGATTATGTGTATGTGATATTCTATGCAAGTATCAGCATTTATGTCCCTGTTGTTATCATAGTGAAACATGTTTTAATGCATAATACTTTACGCACATACCAGTCCTTTGATAGTCTCCTGATAGTGAGGTAAGGTAAGAGTTATTGCTATTAACACTAGGTGGTATATGTTGCCCTGATTCTATCCTAGTTTGATAAATGAACTTAATAGTAAAGGAGATATTTTCAAATGTTCACATCCATTTTTTTCTTCATAATGATCTACATTTTCTACTAGAAACTGATAACTATCTTAGCTAAACTGATACCTTTATTCTCCAATGCTTGACGCAAGCCCCTGTTATAGCAAAATGATTACAGATATAGGTCTTAGGCATGTTTTTATTGTCTGGAAATTAAAACTTTGAGGATAAACAAACCAGCTGTAAATGGACTCATCAAGCTATATCTACACTTGATGCTTATTATTTTCCTGTTTTTGTTGATATTAAAGAGACTAAAAACCTTGATATAATCTGCCATTGAAAATATATTTACAGGAAAGTAATTATGGTATTTTTGTTGCAATAAATAATGTAAAGGAGACAATATGAGATGACTTGTGCAGAAATCTGTAAAAACACCAGAACAAGTGTTGCATGATTACATTTGGAATTGTTTTGTGCTGTTCCATAATGTAGTTATAGTCTATGGCAGTGATTTATGGGAACATTTATTAGATTATGTGCTTGATTGTCACCTGACTAACACATTTAGATGATAATGTGTATAAGAATATACACATGTACTAGTATATCACTTTGTGTTCATTTAGCTACTACACAAATATATTCAAAATGGACAGATTAAAGTTAAAATTTTTAGTGACCCTTGAGTATTTTTCACTCAAACTTTGGAAAAATTAAAGCACCCTGTGCTGTTAAGCTAGGTAGGCAAACAGAAACATTTCTCTTCTGGCTGGTAGCTTATTACAACTTTTTAAATACATGTAGCAACATTTTGAAGTCTAAATATTCCTGATGTTTCAAGACACAAATTTATGATTTCACTTTTATAATCTATGAAAGTGATTAAAAAAAAATTGGGGAGCAAAAATTACCCAATTCACAGTACATGTATATTAACCTTCCTATGAAAAAAGAATTAAAAAGGCTAATACATTGGGCCTATTGCACATTTAAAAGTCAGTGACTGTAAAATTCAACAAGTTCATTTTGTTCCTTCCTTGTCTGCAAACATTGCTGACATGTTTTCCAACCTGCAAGCATTTAATAACATTTTTTGTAATTTAGTATCCCTATCAATATTTTCCTACTCTAAGATTCTAAGCAGTTTTTTTTTCAGATGAAGCAAACTTCATAATACTTTTTATTATATAGAATATAAGTTTTTTTAAGGTATTTTTTACTGTGCTTTGCTGGTTTTGTTTTTAACTGCTGGATAGTTTCTTAAGTCCCAGATTTATTAGTTTTAATACAATACTCTTTATAAGCCTCCTTGTCACCGTTAGTAACGCTCACATTTTATATTTCCATAGTTATAGTCATGTAGTGATGACCTTGTTACTGACCCATATTGTGACAAGTACAGTTATAAAAGTTTACTCTTTAACCATTTCAGACATTTTATATAGTGACTCCCACATACGATTCTAAATTTCTATTATGGTAGACATCTACAAACCCTTTTTTTACCAGATGTTTTTTATATTCTTTTTATGTTTGAGTGTTACTATCATTTTTGTAAGCTAGATTGTTGTGCCAACACGTGAAAGGTCCCTGAATCAGCCCACCATTATTATTGCAGTTTATATATTTGCTTTGACTCCAGCTTGATGAACACATAAGCCTGTGTAAGCGTCTGGTATATTCCTAAACAAAATCATTGCTTTTAAGATTAATACGTACACATATATCACTGTACCACTCAATTTCACAAGGTGATTAACTCCCTTGTGATGTGATGACAAGTCTAGTTTACATACACTAAAATCATTTTGTCCCAAAATTTGAAAATCAGTACATGTATAAGTGATTGATGCATCACCTTCTATCTTTATTCACTTTTAAAGAATTGTAGTACCATTTACTTTCTAAAGGGCCATAACTACGCAGTTGTTACAAATTATTCTCCTTATACATTAGAACACATGGCTCAGGTAAATGGTAATAATTAAAGCAAGTGTTGCTGTGCTGTCTAGGTATGTTGATAGGGGCATGGATCAGATGAAGTGTTAGCTTTACAGTCAATCCTGTGATCAGACCACTGCCTTGAAGAAGCTGAAGTGGTCCTTGTTGCCACTGGTGATTTTATTCACAGACATTTCTACTATTTATTGATACAAAATGTAATTCACTTGTTTTCATCATGCTGGTCTTATTTACAAGGTGGTTTATTTTTCAGAGATGGTCATGTATACATGTTTGACTGTATTTGTTCTGTAAACAGGCCAAAGTTCTTCATGCATGCCCTTATAAACATGACTCAACAGTACCAGTGCCAGGCAGTGGCTGTGCATAATAAAAGCATATAGTGACGTTAACTGTTATAAATAGGTAATAATATTTACTTGTAACAGAGTTCACCAACCTGTACTAACCTGTGATCATTATTAATAATGAATGGAAATATATTGCTGCTCTTGTCCTGCCAGGTGTATGTAGGAGGTACATAGAATATATTACTAACAACAATTTTTGACAGTGACGTCATTTTGTCAACAAACTTTTAAAAATATAAATAAGCATGGTAATCCCAAAACGAAGTAACTTATGACAGATAGAAAGTGTCCCATCAATGAGAGTTCAAAGTAAGGAGGCCCAGTGGTGTGCGTCTGTTTGACACGAGGGGGGGGGCAGGCCGAAACTTGTGGTCGGCGAGATATATGTTATGTTTTCTTTTTGGGGGCAAAATTTATATAGGCCGTTAATATTTGCTTTCTTTTTTGGGGGGGGGGGGGGGGGGGGGGTGGGAAAAATGTTTTAAATGTTTATTTTTATCAATCATTTATTTTATTTTATTATATAATATAGGCCAAAAATACCGTGCAGGAAAAAAGGTTCCGCTGGCAGGGTTTGAACCCGGCACCTTTGGGTTACTTCCCCCCGGCCTTTTTTTCCCGGGTCCGTTTTTTTTTGGGCTATATGTAAGAAAACAGGATCATAATCTAATACAACATAAAGGTAAATTTTGGAAACATAAACACAACTGGAAAGTGTAAACACAATATGACGTCACTGTCAGGTATCCCTGGTGGATTAGTAGCAGTAGATATTCATGTCAATTGTTATGTTTACAATAACATGTGTTGTTGTCAGTAATCATGAATAAACTTGTTAATTTTGGTGCTAAATTGAGTAAAATAAAATATTATATATAACTTGCAAACAGATCTTTTTGTTTTTACAAACATTTTCTTAAATTTGTTAATTTCTGATGATTTGTTTTCAGCCTATTAAGGGGCCACTGGTTGATCTTAACATCAGTGGTTTTACAATCATCTCTCACTGTTTCTATGGTAACTTACAGTGCCGGTTTATTATCTCCTTTGACTGGGAGGGGATATGGCAATCATCTCCCTGACTGGGAGGGGATATGGCAATCATCTCCCTGACTGGGAGGGGGATACGGCAATTATCTCCTTACATCTGTCACACATTCTTGTCCAAACTATTTCTCAGCAACCACACTTTTAAATTCAATGACATTTCATAGACTGCTTCAAGAGGAGATGCACTTTTAAACAGCACATTCCAGTTAAATTATTTATCAAAGAGATATTGCCCTTTGATTAATTTTTAATGTGCATTATGTCTCAACCACAGGCTAAAATTCATCAAATCTTTATTGGAATCTTTCTTGACAAGAGCAGATGCAAAAATTGCAAGCATGTTCTGGTTCGATTTTTTTGCACTGAATTACAGCCCTTCAATTATATGCATAATTATATAATATATAGAGGACTTTTGTGAATACTTGTCTCGGTTATTTTTCAGGAACCACTCGGCTGGACATGCTCATATCATCAGCATGTTCCAGTTCATAGATATTTATCAGAGTTAAATTATTGCCCTTTGTTTACTTTTTCACACACATTCAAGTCAGCACCATTTCTCAGCAACTTCAGCCTGGAACTAAACAAATCTCCATGGGAAGCTTCAATAGCAAGAGGAGATGCACTGAATCGTTACCAGCATGTTCTGGTTCATTCTTCTACCTTGGATTAAGGCCCTTTCATAAAGCCACCTTCACAAAACCCTTGCATGGGCAGGAGAGTTGGCCATGCCGGTATGGCTCTTGTTTATTTTGTGTTGTTATACAATTCTCCATTGTTTATTACCTTCCAAACAATGACAGCCCTAAACGGACAGAAAAACCAACCATTTAGAGTTTTACATTTAGGGCTGTTAAAAAGCACTGGCCAACCATACAGCTTAGAAATTTTACATTTTCATCATTATCATCAGCAATAATAATCATTGATTGTTATACGGACGTGTGTAAGAACAAACAACAGACAGTACATTACACGGTTTTATTAGCCAAAGCTCAGAAGCTTACATAATGAATTGTACAATCAAAAATAAATACATGTACATTTTACTGAAGAAAAAATAATGAATGATACCCAGAAAAAAACATGAAGCATGTTAAATGATGAAATGAGAAACATTGTAATATTGAGAAAGAATTTTTAGAGTAAATGATACACTCACCAAAATACATCACACCGAGATTTATTGTACAACAGATATGGCATTTACTATCTTACAAATCAAAATTATGTTTCAAACCAAATTGCTCCTTTTGAAAAATAACCCAAAATCTTTCAAAAGAAGGAAAAATCCAAAATCAACTTTCAAAGGAAGAAAAAAAATCTAACTGGATCTGTATTTGCATCAGATGCATTTTACTTGTTTATGACAAACTAATCAGCATAGTTCGAAACATCTGCCCTAAATAATCACAGAATCTTTTAATTTCTGGAAGGAAAATATAAAACAAGCAGACCAAATTTTCAATTATCACAATAATTACCACTAAACAACAGACTCACTAAATGTGTAATTAATTACAGATATACAAAACAACACGATTACTAAAATCTCACATGGCCACAATTTCATGTTTTCATCATGTACTCTTCAACAACATGGTTACTATATTTACTCACTCATAAGTCTATCACGGTCATAAGCCATGTGCACTTGCACTTAACATGTATTAAGCACTTTTATAAGACAGTCTTAGTTAGTCCTATAGAACAGAGAAATCTTTATTTTGCATGATTTTACAACACAAGGATATATTTTCAATGTCAAGAATGCCAAAGTACACTTTGTAGGCTGTCTTCTGACAACCTTATACCTCATTCTCTGTGCTGACAACCTCATTCCCTGTACTGTCAATAACATTATATGCACATAAAAGTCAAAACTTGTGAGCTGTGAAAATTAAGTTAACACTATATTTACCATTCAACAAGATCTAAAATACCGACAGATGAACAATATGAGGCTTAATCATATGGCTAGACCTATGAGTGAGAACATACAGTATTGAATGATTACTGTGTTAATGACTAGATCAAGGTATATCAAACAATTATCACATAATTTCTTATTGCATTCATTTTTCAGAAACAAATTTTTAATAGGTAGAAAGTATGAATCCAAACTGTGTCAGAGGGTCAAAGATATGTATACATTTCATTGAAAAGCATATTTAAAACACTTATTCTTAGACCTTACAAATTGTTTTGATTTCTTGTCATGAAAGCACAATGGGAAAAAATACATCTTAACATCAAAACCAGGGACAACTTCCAGTCTTTCCCTTCTTGATGTCCTCTGCGGCATGTGTACAAAACCACATGCTACAATAACAACTGAACTAACAGTTTTAAATTCTGAAAATACCTTTGCCCTGTGTTAAAAATGACCAAAAAAAATTCAACTGAAAATTCAAAGTACAAAATATCAAATCTTGTCTGTATAGTTCAGACAGATGATTTGTACAAGTTTAATGCACAATAAAATGTATACAATATTTTACCACCAGAAACCATTATCACAGACGTTCCTCTAACCCTAGGACTACAGTCTCAAGAATACTTCTACCATATTAGAAGTAACTGTTCGAGAAAATATACAACTTCTATCGCGCTTTTTGATTGGTTGCCATCAAAGCTTTGTTTTGTCAAAATTATCCAATCATATTCTACAACTGAAGCAAATATGTACTGCAAAGGAACTTAATTATTCTCTATGATTTCCATTAAGTCTTCCAACTGGCTGCCTGTAAACGCTCATAACAAATTTATCCAATTAAATTCAAGAATTGAAGTATTTTCTGACCAGTTACTGGATGATATATCAATGATATGGAACGTGTCACAGATTCTCAGACACATAAATCACAGGCATACAAAATCACAAAAATTAGCACATTTCTGCCAGGAAAAAATTTGTGTTCATGTTACAAGAACACACATGTAAATAACATATATCTATAATAGGAAAAACTACGTCATACACAAAGTGCATCATCGTTAATGTCTCACAACTTGTGCATCATTTCCCAAGAAATATCAGACTTATTTAATAATTTAGTGCTTACAAACTCAACATGATAGATAATCAGTTACATGTCACTGTTTATAAGATGGAGTACTTAACCACTAAGAATCTTCTACACTTGCCATAATAATGATTGGACTCTCAAGCTAAAATAAATTAGTATAAACCAATGACAGCAGTACTTCAATCTCATTTTCTCATTTTGTTTTACACACCAATGATCATATTGTCTGCAAGCATTTTTAAACTTCCTTATTCGAACATTTCAAGACCCTGTATACAGGTTAAATAATAATCTGCTATTTGCAGTTAACACATTATAGTATAAATTTGGTTAAATAATTCCAAACTACATCATCAGGTAGTAGCTTACAAATATTGACATTTCTTGAGAGATGATGACCTTGTCAATGAACAACAAAATATACATCAAATAAAATGTTAATCTACCAAATTCACCAAACTATGTATTAAAACCTAACTTTACAAAGACTACATTGTACCATAATTACAAAATATGACACTGTCGGCATTTGTTGACATGTTCATGAACAATCTGTCACACTCTCTGATAATAAATACATGTATTTATTAACATAGCTTGGACATCACTGATGTAATGTGCATACATTCCGAGATCACCTACTAGTATTGTACTAGTATGCTCACAAACTGACCCGACAAGTTTTCCAGTTACATGAATATTCCGGCGTTTTTCATAAACCAGACATTGACACATGTAACATGGATGACTTTTATTCCCCATCTAGTCCTGGAAAGCTCAAAGATAAGGCAGTAAGTATGTAATACCAAATTATGAGCAGTGCTCTATTTAGTGTGTCAGTCGTACCGGTACCTGGATTTTAAACATTTCTTCAGCCAATCAGGTTGCAGCGTGAAACCTTCACACTTCAACTGAAAAGCTCTTGCTGCCATACACTTCCCACTGACATTATGTTGATTACAACTTCACTTCCAACAAAAGTGTATTGTTCTCAACTGTTTGTAAAAAAAACTCTGGTAACACTAGCAACCTTGCCAGGTCAGTTTGTGGACATACAATATAAAAAAATTATATTTTACCATTTTATTTTATAGTAAAACCTGTCCTATCTGGCACTTGATTCTACCAGTCTAAAGCAACAAACCAGTATTTCCATGCCATGAACTGTGCTCAATGAGGCAGATTTCCATTACACCAGGTGCTGGATAAGGCAGGTTTTACTGTATGAACTACCTTACATATTACTGAATCTTTAGTCTGACATTAACATGAAATAAAACAATACACAAAACATATTTTATCTTCTAAAAGACCAATGAAAATATTAAAGAAACATCATTATTTATAAATCAAATCTTTGTTGCCTTTTTCTTCTTTTTTTTCTGTAAAAGCAATAAAACCTGTCATGAAAAAAGTCGTCAAAATTGTTTACATAAATTATCTGAAAGACATTCTGGCAAGTTGAATAAGAATGATGATGAAAAGACAAAATGACATGACACATGTGCTTTAAAATAAATTAATGACATGATTTAGTGAGAAAAAGAAGGAAGAAATAAAGACCAGTATGAAAAAGTGAATTTTTGTAATGTTGAAGCTGACAGTAAGTAATGAATGGGGACAAGACACATGAAGTTACATTCTACTGGTAGTTTGCTTGTGCATCTCAGTGTGCAGACATGAATATTATGCAATACAACCAAAGAGAACGTTGTTTTCTTGAAAAGTGTGCAAAACATTGTCACTAAAATCGGTCAATTACCTCCAGCTGTATGTAACATTACAAGACTGTATCCGTGTGTTATATTGGGAGTTATTTACCAGACAATGCACTGCTGAAACTGCATAACTGCATCCAATATCAAACTGTCTATAATATCCTGAGAAACAAGCCTGCCTATCCTCACGTATATTAATCAACCTGGATCACCTCTCCTAACCCAGCAGATTTCTTGACATTGCAATTTTCTATATAGATTTCTTCCCAGGAGACGTACATAATGATTTATGAACCAATATACTTTTTTCTCCACAATTTTCAAATATCAGCATTACAGTATTTCCTTTCAAAATACAATTTCATCAATGTTTTATATCTCATAGAATATTCAAGTCTGTCTTGAAGTCACATTAATTTTCAATTTTCTCCAGCAAGTTTTCTTAGAAACCATTACTCATCCTAAATGTGGATGTCTATTGTATTTCTATGGAATCATAAATATTGCAAGAACACTCCTGTTTAAAACTGCTTACTAAGAGGCAACTATCAAGACCTACAAAATTTATCAACCGTTCTCCGGACTTCTTTCTAAAATTGAATTTCATTGGACAGTATCAAGAATTAATCTAAAGGGTGCTCGCTGAAAATTTACTGACTGAATAAAAAAACAGTGTAGATCATGATCAGGCAGGTGTCAGTATGATAAAACGTTCAAACTTCAAAGAAAGCAAAAGTTTCAGCAAAGTCTGTCAAGGTTCTAAGCAAGATCTAGAGAATGTTATCACATTATTTCAACTCTGGTTTAATCAAGGCATGATGCGAAAAAACATCTTTGTCAGGTCTTCTAAAATCTCGGCTTGTGACCCTCTTTTTTATTTTCCACAACTGTATAACCGAAGGAACACACTAACATGACATTAAACATGTGAGTAATTTCTTTGTTATTTCACAGAAACACATCTCTACACAATGCTACTTTCTAAAAAAATATAAGAATGCAAAAGAAAAACACACTGCTAACCATTGGAGCACAAGAACATGTCAGTATTACACATTATTACAGAACAAATTTGACAATATTTCTTTTAAAATCTGTTATACCAAAGGACGCCTTCCTCTTTTAGATTTTATTTTATCACAATTATCATTTGAAAGGTTCCTGAGTTTTCATTGGACAAAAGAAAAAATATACCAATCAAAGTAAAGCAATTTTTTTACCACTCCTGAATCAGGTCTTGGGCATAAACTAATCAAAAGTAAAAGGAGAGTGTGCATAATTGTATACTATTTCATCAAACTGCTTGGAGTTAACATCCCTTCTAAAAAGTGTTTAGATTGGGCATCAGTGGATCAGTTGACTTGCTCGGCTTTTATCTGCATTATTTCATGAAATAGTGTGCATTGTAAAATGGTCTAACCTGTAAATACAAAGGCAGTTGGCAACACACCTTCTTGTTTATGAAACAGGCATGCATTTATCAACTCGAAGCAACATGCTGGTCACTTTCTAGAAATGCAATTCTTATCAAGAAGAACAGTCATCACTGTATATACACTTTTCACTATTCTATAGGCTTAATTTACCTTTTCCTATGGTCATGTTAGCTTGGTTACTAGGGAGAATATTTTTCAAACAAAGCCTAGCTACAGTTCAGACAGGTTTAATAGGCAGAGTGACAAGGGGGATATTCAATTCTAATTGCCATGGCAACAAAAGTGCAAAATTTCTTACATGGCCAGGACCTGTTTCAAGCGTGGTGTTACTACAGTCTGATTAAGGCTGATGGCTGTAAGAATTCTCCGAGCACTCGTAGACGTTCATGAGCACAACATCTATAGCACAAAACACTAACTTCATGACAATAGCACAGTTTTAAAAACCACACAATATAACCTAATGGGTAAATGCACCGTGCACGCTACAGGACAACTGATATAAGCTTATCCCATTAACTATAGTTCCAATAAAACATGATCAAGATGTCTGTACAAGATACTATCCAGGAATTATACAAAAGCAGGAAGAAAGGCAGTGCTAAATCTTTACAACTTTACTCCCAAGTTCTAATCATTTCTAAAACTCTTCAAATACCTATGTTCTTTAAAGTCTGTTGTTGTTTTTACCTTTATCAGACTAGTTCAAAACTCTTTTAGATTCTTTATTGGCTTTTTTCACCAAACACAGAAGTCAGAAATTAAATACTCTACTAAAGCACAAACTTGTGTTGTTTGGTAGAGAAGTACGATTACATGTACAATGTTTGATTACTTACACATCCACTGATACCAATTGTAATTACAAAATACTTATGAACTTGATACAAACTTTACACTTGCATTAAAAAACAAAACATAGAATAATGGTCTTGACAATGAAATGCGCAACATTTCTAAAATATACACCAGAATGGAAAAAAACACACGTGTACTATATCTGCATTAGAACAATAGTTTGAACCATAATGCAGTAACAGAAAGTGATCTGTACATTTTATCTGAGAAATATAAAACGCCAGTCTCCAGAATTTTATGAGGAAACTTCATTGGCGAATTCTCTCAAACTCAACTTTTTTATGCAAGCAGAAATTTTGAAATGATGAAACTTTCAATTGCAACGTTTCTAAATGGTCAATAAAATATTACGGATGTTCAACCATGTAACAAGTAGAGTTGATTACAGCAAACAAGAAGACTGTTGCTTACATTCTGAACTACTAGTAATTCAATTTACCATATGAACATCTGTCTTTATTACTGTTGAGAGATGTAATTTAACTGAACTTCAAAAGCCTAAATGAAGTAAGAGAGCAATGAAAAAAACCCACAAGTACCTGGTATTCCTTATTCAAAAATTTAAAAATCAAATTCTCAGTGTGACTTTTCTATTCAATCTGATACTTACACTGTAACATTCTCTTGTACTTGTTAGTAATTTTTCTCTGTATCACACATACCAGAAAGACAATTTTGTTTGACAAGTTTTAACACCGCATATGATAGTTATAAATAGTAAACTCAGTGAAACTTCAATCTACAGTATCATTATCTCTAACTGTAGGCAACATAATGTCTAGTGTGTTCTTTTACAACAAATACAGACAAATACAACATGTGGTCACCAATGTACATTTTCATGACAATCTTGAATGTTCATATTTTAAATACAGTATGATTACATGCTTCTTGAATCTTAACAAACGTTTGTAAATGTAATAGGCATATTATAGAACACAAGTCATTTTTTTAAGCCCTCAAAGCATTTAACAACATTGCTAAACACTGAACATATGTTCCATACCAAATTCCAAGATGTGTTAAAAGGAAATTAATCAATATCTGCAGATGGTTCATAATTATCATTGAAAATCTCTGGAAACTGTAAAATATTTGGACTGCTTTCAAACTACATGACCTTCACCTTCTTTCTCTTCAGTCTTCATGGAGATGTTCTTCTGTCTGCAGCAATACACTAACGTCATTTTCCTCTCAGTATGTTGTATAGAATACAAGAGACTTGCTTATAATACATTCATAAATATGTATAACACTCTCCTTATCTGTTCTTTAATTGGTGTAAAACCTCTTATGTACATTGTAACACTGCCTGTCCTTCAGAACTTGTACCCACCTCCTTTTATTGTACACTTAAGCTGGTTACAAGAAAAGGAGAACCAAGTTGCTCTGTAAAACTCCTACAGTAGCCTTCCATCAGCAGTCTAAGCCAGTACCCAGTAATAAATGAGGTACTAAGAAAACCTGCAATGGATTCATTTCTCTCACACCTCTCTGTGTATCTATTTATACATGTAAACATGTTTTTCCACTTCTGAACACATGTTGACCAGTACAGTGAAACACCCCCCTAAGTCATATTTCATCATGTACAATATATTAAAACCCCACATTTCACAAGCATAAACTGTTTCCTGTAGCATTTGCCCTCCCAATACTACAACAGTTCCAACAACAGTTTTGTATTTTTGCACTTTTCCCTTCTTCAACAGAGGTAGAATACAACACTCTTTCGTATTCTCCATGTCAGTTCTATTTTAGTTTTCAATTTAATACATTACATTAAGTAAGACAACATAATACTTCATAATTTCCGCTAGCAAATACACCTGCCATGTACCAGTGTACAAGAAGTTTCAGATTCGCTTATTCAATACAGAAACAAGATTCATGGATGATACCATCAAGTATTTTCTGTATTTTTACTGGTGGCACAGCATCAGATTTTTTATAAAATTACATGAAAGTATTGCTTTTAGTATTCTCTGAATGCGGGTTAAGTAATAATTCTCCAGTATATACAGAAGTTTTATCTTCTGGTGAATACAGAATGTATTCTATACTTTCACAATGAATACAGATGCAGTCTGTATTCTGTCTGAGAACTAGATATGTTCTAACTAGTCCGTGAAAAACAGATGTGTTCTGTAAGTCTGTCCTTGAAATACAGATGTGTTCCATATTCTCCTATTGAATACAGATGAAAGACACCAAGTCACTGATAACAGTGGGAATGTAAGTTTAGAGATCCATTATTTATTTTGTAATAAAACATGGCAGGAAGGAGGGAGAGATGTTCCAAGAGTTGTCCAACTTTAGACAATTTTTTAACACTTTTCATGCACTTTTTAAAGGTTTGCTAGAATTTTTTTATTTGAAAATTTGGAAGTTTATGTTCAAATTTCTTTGAATTAGATGTTGTTAGAGTGTCCTCAAGTTAAATTGTCCTCAAGTTGGAGTGCCCTAAAGTTTTCATTTGTTAATTAAATACCTGATTTCTTATTCACCGACACTCTTTATAATGGTTTTTATTATGCAGCAGAACAATTTTTTTATTAAGCATATTTTCCCAATCCATTTAGTTATTTCAGATTAAATATTTTGAAAATAAACTCCTCCTTCACTGTAATGTTGACTCCGCCTCCATTCTGTGCTAGTCCCACCCATTATCTTTGATCATGTGGGCAAGCTCAATGATAAATTTCCCCTCCTTGTACTTCTGACTAGACTCAAATGCATGCTCCTGAAAATACATATAATTATAACATTAAGTATACCAAACACGGCAAACAGTAATGAGAAACAATCACTTCTGCAGAGTTTAGTAATATTATTAAGATTTATTGACTGAATAATGAATGGTGCTGATCATGATCATGATCTGCATTGGTCGCAGACATGATTTCCCAACAGGCAACAGCAGGGTTCATTAAATTATTGTATAATTATGCTGTCTTTTCAATCAGAGGTGCTTTTACTGATAACACTGACAGCAAATAATCATGTGTCTTGGTTGAAGCACTTTAAAACAAAAAATACATCTTTCCACTGGATAGTATGCCACATAACACGAGCAATGACAAAATGTCAAAATAGTACCAGATACAGTACAAATACAGGATTCAAACTTAAATAACCTGTGAAGTTGCACTAAGCAACCCTTTGTTTGGCAGTACATGAACTATTTGGCTCAGTGATCAATACAGGATTATGCGCCCATCAGCACCCAATCACCACCAGACTGTTTATAATCACTGCATGAAATAAACTTGGTAACTACCTACATTATACTCGACAACAAGCAGTGAACTTTCTCCCAGGACAGCATGATAATAGGCCAATTTCCAGTTCCTTCAATTATCTATTTTCTGATATATCACTTTTACGAACAACAAAATACACATAGAAACTGCACTGAATGACCACTTACACAGAGTCTTGAATAATATGTATTTAAAAATTTAAGGCTTAAATTTGGCATACTTATTTCCACACAAATATTTATCAATATTACAGGAGTTTTTCAGTAATGCGCTAAAATCTTGCTGAACTTTTTTCACTACACATTGGAGGTTTCAATCATTCTGTCAGAGATTATAATGAAATTAATTCTCTAAGACATTTTAAATCAAAAATAATTTGCACAGAGCTTTTGAGAAAGAAATGTTCCAACTCTGGAAGCTTAATGAGGTCTTGTCAGTACAAAATCATATTTCACATTCTATAGAGCTGGCACTGAAATAAATACCTACCTGTTTTGAAGGAGGGAAATATTTTAACATACCTATACTATTTAGAAACTATAGTGTTTTTGGAAAGTATATTTTCAGTTCAGAACAATATGGCTTTATCCGATCTGTCAGCACCTAATTCTGCCTTTGTGACCATGATGCAGATAACTGTGATCAGCCTCTATATCAGTACAGTCTGATCATGATCTGCGCCATTCAGAATAAAGTCAGTAAATTTTTGATGGACTCATCTGAACAATTTGCGGGTCTGCCCATATTGGAAGATGGACACATTCCTATAAAAACTAGCAGTCAGGGTTAAAATGTAACTTCCTGTGTACGAATAGCTTTTGCATCACATACATAAAATACACCCAAATCCATTTACAAGCACTTGCTAATTATGTATGATAATTATGTAAGGAACAATTTGACATTTTTCTGTGTAAGGACCCAGTACCTACCTGGTACTAAAAGAAGTATATTATAAGTTGGGGTCATCCAAACAACTTCTCAATTCTATACATTTTTTACTTGTTTCAATTCCTATTAAGTAATTTTCCTGGAAAATATGTTAAAAGTCACTTTTACCTGTACCTGTATATCTGTGTTTTCCTAAGAATGGTAAACAAAGTCAAAGCCAGTATACAGTATTTATTCTGCAAGGACACTGTCTGCCAATGTTATAACTACCTTCAACACTGCCTCGTGTCTGATTTTGGTATCGCAAGTAATTATGTCTGTGCTATTTGGCACACATCTCCAAGCTTTCTCAACAATTACCAAATTTACAGGACCGTAATCACAGGCTTCACAGATCAGAAACAGGGTTCTGCCACACAACAACACCTAGTAGCCAAGATATTTTACCATCTTAGCATGTAATATATGACTCGACCTTTTTCTCAACTATTCTTAGTGTTGTATCTTATTTAAATTAGAATACCAGCAAAGTAGAGCTACCGTTGGAAAATGGGCTAATAACTCAACTGTATTCAAATGGCAAAAATGTTTCATTTTCAAGGTCTAAATTCAAAGCATTTGGTGCTACTGCAAACTAATGCCAAACATTTTTTTAAATGGTCTAACAAACTAAACTGTTTTTGGCATGACTAAAGGCAATTCTAAATAAAGTTTCAAGCAATCAATTTATAATGTGTCTGAAATGTAAACATTGCAATATTGCAACGCTAATCGATAATTCGTATTTTGGAGACAGTCATTTCACACTGAACCATGCATGTTTTAACACATTGAAGAATATATTATTATACTATAATTCATTTTGTTCAAACCACAAAATGAATGTTGTTTTCCAAGGACCAATCTTATTTTTAAGTTATACTTAATACAGGATAATATTTATCATGAGAAAATTACAAACCGATTTTATTTCATGGTGATAACTGAATAGTACAGTGGTCCCCTGATTTTGTCTCTCATAAATGATTTACAGAATGGTTCGAATATGTAATTTCTCTGTTGATAATGCAAGTCAAAAGTAAATGTTTTAATTAACAAAAAAACTTTATAACAGATTCAATATAACCAAACCTTATCAAAACAATGAAAAAGTAAGAATGAAACATGACATCACCGTTCAAAAGTTTAACATGCTAATGACATCCAGCATGACTAACATGTCATGCTCAAACTTGTTTTTATTATGAAATAAAAAATGCAGTCAGTCAAAAAGACTAGCACACACGAAATACTCTCTTATTAAGAAGATATTATTTCACTATAAAAACAGAAAGTTTTGCTTAATTGCAGAGAAAATGACACTAAAGGATCAAAAACTTCTTAGTGCACATATTTCATGGCTTTTTGCTTATTAAGGATTACAGACAAAACATAACATGCAGATTCCTTCTATAAAATACAGATTGCAGCGTCTTCTAGCAGACCTAAAACTCCCCATTCTAGGAGAGAAGTCAATAACCATGGCAATACATCAATGTAAATTTTCTGCAGCTACCAGGTTTCCAGAAAATTCTGCTATAAACATGCCTAATTAGTCTTCTTTGTGAAGAGTCTGTTCTAATTCTTTCCTCACAGACAAAAACTCAAGGTGACCTAGATATTGCTTAAAACTTCCCTATGCAATCAGGAGCTGCATTCTCATCTGATGTAAGCATATTTGTTATGTTTTATATTGCAAATGTTTTCAGTCTGTGTATTTCTAAATGTCCCCCTTGAGATCAAATGCCTGTTTCAACAGTCTTTTAGTTACTAGTGTGTGAAGGTGGCCAGTTTACTCATCCATTGTTTGTTGAAAGGACCAGTACTAACCGCCTATCTTCCATAAGAAACTGGTTATTTTCTCACTTTAAGTTGAACCATTGACCTTCGCTCAGAGAAAGGTTACATAATAATAGTGATTTCTACTGGTGTTGCCATGGGTATGTTTCTAATTGTGTTGCCATTTGCATGCTTCTACTTGTGTTGCCATGGTTATGTTTCTATTATGCCATGTCTGAGCATGCTTCTGTTTTGCCATGTATATGTTTCTACTTGTGTTGCCATGGATATGTTTCTTCTTGTGTTGCCATGGATATGTTTCTACTTGTGTTGCCATGGGTATGTTTCTACTGGTGTTGCCATGGGTTTGTTTCTATTTGTGTTGCTATGGATATGTTTCTACTTGTGTTGTGATGGTTATGTTTCTACTTGTGTTGCCATGGGTATGTTTCTACTTGTCTTGCCATGGTTATGTTTCTACTTGTGTTGCCATGGATATGTTTCTACTTGTGTTGCCATGGGTATGTCTCTACTAGTGTTGCCATGGATATGTTTCTACTTGTGTTGCCATAGTTATGTTTCTACTTGTGTTGCCATGGGTATGTTTCTACTTGTATTGCCATGGTTATGTTTCTACTTGTGTTACCATGGATAAGTTTCTACTTGCGTTGCCATGGGTATGTCTCTACTTGTGTTGCCATGGTTATGTTTCCACTTGTGTTGCCATGGATATGTTTCTACTTGTGTTACCATGGATAAGTTTCTACTTGCGTTGCCATGGGTATGTCTCTACTTGTGTTGCCATGGTTATGTTTCTACTTGTGTTGCCATGGATATGTTTCTACTTGTGTTGCCATGGTTATGTTTCTAATTGTGTTGCCATGGGTATGTTTCTACTTGTGTTACCATGGGTATGTTTCTACTTGTATTGCCATGGTTATGTTTCTACTTGTGTTGCCATGGTTATGTTTCTACTTGTGTTGCCATGGGTATGTTTCTACTTGTGTTACCATGGGTATGTTTCTACTTGTGTTGCCATGGTTATGTTTCTACTTGTGTTGCCATGGATATGTTTCTACTTGTGTTGCCATGGTTATGTTTCTACTGGTGTTGCCATGGGTATGTTTCTGTGTTGCTATGGACATGTTTCTACCTGTATCACCATGAGTACATTTCTACTTTTGAAACAGTGGGCACGTTACTACTTAGTAGCAGTGATACAATTGCCTAGTTCCCTACCGGCCTACTATCGTGACTTACTACAGAATCAGTAAGTTGTTTCTTCTCTGGGCTACCATGGGCTGTATCCATGGGCTTATACAGCCCTTGCTACCACTGGTTTATTTACACATGCAGGATTGTACATGTACTATCGTGAAAATACTTCTATGCATGTTTTCTTTAATATATTTCTATCTGCTTAGCCATGGATACATTTCTAGAAGTGATTCTGTGTTGCCATGGGTATTTTTCTTGCTGCAATAGTCAGGTTCATTTCTACGATTTGTCCCTACCTGTATAATGAGGGCTTACCATTTAAATTTGCAATATTATTTGTGCTTGC
This sequence comes from Saxidomus purpurata, assembly GCA_022818135.1. Lineage (NCBI taxonomy): Eukaryota > Metazoa > Mollusca > Bivalvia > Venerida > Veneridae > Saxidomus > Saxidomus purpurata. The sequence goes on along the minus strand of JAFMSR010000007.1, from coordinate 2,749,874 downwards.
TGTAAGAATGGTGGTTCAACTAGAAACTGCAGTACTAGAACATGCTGTACACTTACATATTTCCAGCCCAGGGTTGTCTTGCAACATTCGCAAAATATGTCTGCCACAGCATGTAACCCTGTCAACAAAACTCTCTCCTCCGCTGGGCCACACCCAATGTTCACACTGAAAGTATAAAATACAACATGTCTGTAAAAAGTAGACTTTAAACACCATTCACTGTGAAATGACGCAAATAGTTTTGATTAAAGCAGGCATATGCGTGATCAAATAGACTACGCCCAAAGTGTAATTTTGCTGGTTACTAATCTTCATCAGATGACAGTTACCCTACCCAGCATTGGGTACAAGTAAGATAGTGTGTTTTGATTATAGGTTTCAGTAATGTTCACTTACAGCAAACATTGGTCAAAGTACTACGCATATTGTGGTCATTGTAAGCCACACAACACAAAACACTTTTTGAAACTAATTAGTTTAATGTATACAAAGTGAAGGGTATTAAATTCTTCTACAGTGGTTTCTAATTCATTTTAACCTTGGTGTAAATACCTGCCTATCTATGTTATTGTTGATATCTAAAATAAATAGTAACTATTTTAGTCACCTAATTCCTGTCTTAACTGACATGAATACTAACTAGAATCTGTCATTTAATCTGTCATTTTATACAACAGTATAAAGATTTCAATGTCACGTTTGTTTACATTTTGTTTCCAAATATAGCTTCAAAATCACTGTCCGGAAAGATCTGTGTCATATAACCATCTTCTTACATCATCCCAACACAACTTTCCCTCCAAAACATTATCTCAACTTACCCAACAAATTAAAACCTGATATGTTAAATACATCTTTATTTGGACACTGACATAACAATTTGAATTTCTAAAGACGTAAAAACGATAGTGTTTATTGTACAGATACTATTTACCAATTTCTCGTTTCTTGTTTGATTTGCATCAAAACGCCCACAGCAAATACATAATCCTGTATCTTACCACAGAAGTCAATCTCTACCAGACTAAAAACATAATATTTACCACAGCTGTACAGCTGTGTATAATCTGACCGATATTTGAAGTATTGGAGGGTGGTTTTTTTGCTTTCTCAATCATCACAAAGGAGAAACAACTTGGAGTTCAATATCCCAGTAAATTAGCTAATGTGGGTTTTATAGCTGACAGCTCTAGGAATCATCTATCTTATCTTGATTGATGTCACAGTCATCAGGTGTCCCCAGGGTGGACAAAATCTTATACAAATCGTTCCCATTTGTCTAACATGTCCTCAAACATTTATGTCAATAGAAACAATTTTGAAGTTGCTGAAATATAGCAGGAAGCCATTAGTTCAAAAAGAAATTGATTTACTTGACACAGACGAATGGTCAGTTAACACTCTGTAATACAAATCTTTATGCTTAATTTAGACATAATTTCAGTAACCAGTAAAAGTTTGAATGGTATTAGAACAATTGTAGTGACATTAATCCTGGACATGGTTCATAATTATGCGTTGTTGATGTGAAATCTGTTTCATCAAACTACTTTCTTCTCTGTTTATTTGCAACTCATTTTATTAATTCGCCAATAAAAATGAAAATAGAAATAAAAATGTTATGTTTCAGATGATAGGAGCAAGTTAAGATCTTTCTAATGTGTACTAGTGGTATATAGTCTATATCAGGATTATAAATAAATGTATGCATAAATCTGAAATTTCCGGGGAATTTTCTGTCCCTTAAATTGTCAATACTGTGAGTCATTCGAATGTCTTCGTGATGAATCATTGAAATTCTATAGGTGTAATTTTTCTCCGCATCCTGTTGGTCCCTTAAATACACTGTCTCTCTGCCCTCCGAGGATACAACCCAAAATAAATATCCTACTGCTGCAAATTAAGTTCTGAAATAACCGAAGATTTAATGATCCTGGAGGAGTTTATGGGAGAAATCTCCATTAATTGTTTCCTGATCAGCTTGGTAATGTGACAGACTATATATGCTGGGCTATCATTCTTTCCTTTATTAATGTCAAATCTCTGGCATGATGACTTGCATAATTCTGCTTCACATTTAACAAGACTGTAAAGCTGTGTAGAGGGTGATAATTACAGAAGGGCTCAGATTTCAAGATAAACTTCATGCAGTTCTTCTTTGACAAACATATGGTGCCATTGTGTTCTTGCAAGTCATTATTTGAATAAAACACAGAAACAACCATCCCCATTCTATTGTCAGAAAATTCAGGCAGTGTATTTTGAAGTTCAGTTATACATTTTATGAAGAAAACTTCTTCCATAATATGACTAGATGAAGCAAACTCTACAATGTAGAACATGGTTTGCGGTGCTACGATCCACAATTTTGGGGTGACAGGTAGGTAGGGAATCAATGTTTCTATTTTTTACAGACGACAAAAGCAAACCTATATGACCCTCATCTGTGTAAGGGGCATGAACAATTTAGATAACAACGGATTTCAACGACAGAACCATTTGTTAAGTTTCAGATACAATGTGAGCACTTTAACTTCAGGACTTGAACAATGGGTCTCCCAGAGTCCTATTCAAGGTATGTCCTTGGGCAAGACAACACGGTTGGTCTAGTAAGATAATCAACCTATGGCCTTCTTTGAAGTTTTGTACACTTTTGGGCAATATCAATCCCCTAACTAGTCCTTATATGTCAAATTAATCAAACCATGTGTCCTTTTCTGAATTCATGGCATTTTATCTACCAGGTCACCTTTTCTTCACCAGTGCTTATAATATTTACACTTAACAAAAAATGTGATATCTTCCGTAATGGGCTAGCCAATTTTTAGCGTAACTAAAAAAGTCCTTAATTCCGCACAGTAATATACATGTGAATAATCTAGGCATTGATCTATATCGTCCCTGGGACCTAGGCTAGACAATCTAGTCCCTTTCCCAAAGTCCTAAAATAGAATCGGACATCCTGGCCGAATCTACTTTCTTTGCAATCACCTGAGCAAGAAATGTGTTGTGTTTTTCTTCAAATATAATTGGGTCTAAAAGAATTGAGTTACTGAAAATATTAATTACCTTTTACGGAGATTAAGACATTTATTTCCGTAAAAAATCTGCTGTAATTAGGCAATGACAATTAGTCCATGTTTACTTGTCCAAGTATCATTTGTCACCTGAATGTCGCTTGGGTGTAAAAATACAGCATTCATCAAGGGTGACAAAATAACTCCTTTGGGCAATGTGACACCACTGTTTGAGTCCTTTGGCAAAAGTATCAATTACTAAATTAACATTTATAAGTTCCAACTATTCTTTATCTTAAAATAAGACATTATGTTTACTAACAAAATCGGGGCGCTTAACCATTATGCTAAGTTAAATCTCTTCTACAATGTATTTACTTTGGAAGAAATCTACCTTTGTCGAATCAAATAATTTCTAGCCAGGCAATCTACCTGTGCCCAGGTTTGAGATCAAAACAAGTCTACGCTGTGTTGTTTGACAAGCGAAGACAATGGCATCTAAATAAGACCTAAATTTTGACAGGTCTGATCTATTTTGGATTATAAAACTAGTTTGGAATAGACAATGTACAATTGAGTAAGTCCTTTATTTGGTTAGGCACATATCAAGCTATACAATGTGTCGCTTGACGGCAAGATATTTTCAAATTTGATAAATGTACAAAAGAAAAATACGTGTATACAAATTTTCACGTAATATAAGTCTAATTTAATGTACCTGTTAGCCTTCTGAAACAGCACTTAAAGTACCGTGACTTTACACCCGCGAAGTCCTTTTAATTTTCATGCCAGGCTCTAAATCTACCTGTGCCCATTGAGCAAACATAATCTTTACCAAACTGCCTTGGGCATATACCTAATCTAAGTCCTTAATTGCTTGCGTCTAAAGGAAGCACAGATTTAAATCTTTGCCTGTATCCTTTTTTGCAAGACAATCTACGTGACTATGTCACTGAATTATAAAAGTCAGGCAGGACCTACCGTGACCTTGAGCCAAAAGAATCTAAATGGGACCAAATGAAAACAATCTAGCGATAACTAAGCCTAATCAGGCAAGCTAATTTACCTGTATCCTTTGGCAAGACAAACTAACATTTTTTAATGATGGCCCAATGTAGAACATCTACATCCACTGTCACAAAGGCAAATCAATGTTTCTAACATTGCAAAACAAACCATAACCTATGTGCAGGCAGAACAAAGTATCATTTCACCAAATGCTAAGTGCATAACAATGGAGCAATAACAGTATTGAACAGAGTTCACCTATTCAAACTATGTCCTTGGGCAAGACAATCTACCTAGCAAGATGATCTACCTATGTCCCTACCTAACTGTGTCCTTGGGCAATACAATCTACCTAACTAAGTCCTTATTTAGGCAAGTTAATTTACCTGTGTCCTTTGGGCAAGACAATCTACCTGACTAAGTCCTTGGGCCAGGCAATCTACCTGTGCCCTTGAGCAAAACAATCTACCTGTGTCCTTGGGCAAGACAATCTACCTAACTAAGTCCTTAATTAGGCAAGTTAATCTACCTGTGTCCTTTGGCAAGACAATCTACCTGACTAAGTCCTTAATTAGGCCAGGCAATCTACCTCTGTCCTTGAGCAAGACAATCTACCTGTGTCCTTGGGCAAGACAATCTATCTGTGTCCTTGGGCAAGACAATCTATCTGTGTCCTTGGGCAAGACAATCTACCTGTGTCCTTGGCAAGACAATCTACCTGTGTCCTTAAGCAAGACAATCTATCTGTGTCCTTGGGCAAGACAATCTATCTGTGTCCTTGGGCAAGGCAATCTACCTGTGTCCTTGAGCAAGACAATCTACCTGTGTCCTTGGGCAAGACAATCTACCTAACTAAGTCCTTAATTAGGCAAGTTAATCTTACCTGTATCCTTTGGCAAGAAAATCTACCTGATTAATCAGGCCTTAAATAAGGCCAAGCAATATACATGTGCCCTTGAGCAAAAACAAACAACCTGTATCCTATGGGCAAACAATACCTAACTAAGTCTTAATTAGGCAAGTTAAGCTACCTGTATCCTTTGGCAAGACAATCTACCTGAAAAAGTCCTTAATTGGCCAAGGCAATCTACCTGTGTCCCTTAGCAAGACAATTCTACCTATGTCCTTGGAGACAGCATTGATCTAACTAAGTCACATAATGTAGGTCAAGTTAATCTACCGTATCCTTTGGAAGACAATCTACCTGACTCACAGTCCTTAATTTGGCCAGGCAATCTACCTGTGCCCTTGAGCAAAACAAAATTGAAAAGACCTTATCCTTGGCACCTATCATACTTAGTCCTTAATGTAGGCAAGTTATTCTACAGTATGGGTCTGATTCAAGAATCATACCTGACTAAGTCCTTACATTCTGCCAGGCAATCTACCTGTGTCCTTCAAAGAAAAACAATCTACCTGGTCCTTGGGCAAGACAATCTACCGTAAATTAGTCCAATTATGACAAATTGATCCTGTATCCTTTGGCAAGACAAAGTATTGACTAGGTCTTCCAATTTGGCCAGGCACTGACCTTGATCCATATCCCAGTCAATCGATACCAGTCTGCTTCCATGTGCCACCGTTGTTTATCTAGTCTCATTTTTTCACACATTTAATGGGGATTAAATTGTTAATCTCCTGGATCATTTGGCAGACATACTGGCTTAGTGCTAAATTAGGCCAGAGGAAAATCCTATGTCCATAAAATTAATTAATCACCTGATGTCTTGCAAAACGATCTTGACAAAAGGTACAAGACAATCAAATGATTAAAAATAAGATGTATAATGCTAGCTTACTCTGTAATAAGTTACTAGATTCAATTTGATTTAAATATACAAAATACAGAACATTCCCCATGATTAAAAAGAAACAATTATTATGGGAACAATACGATATATTTCATTATACTGCTTTATAACTATCATTAAAGTCGATCTCCATAAAAAATCGCCAAGGTTATCTTGTGTCACTTTACTGATAATTCTTATTGTGATTACAGAATTGCTCAAAGACAAATGGTCAATATCTAAAAATTTCTACTGACTAAAACAGTGTTTACTGCAGCTTTCTCAATGTCATTTTTGCACACTACTAAATTGAAAAGACATTATTTTGCAATATCATAGATGCTCAAGACAAACTTTATCGTCATCTGTTTTTGTCAAACATATTGCTTGCAGTCTTCTATGTAGGCAATTATTTACAGATGGGTCTGATTCAAAATTGAGTACAAAATTGTAAAATTTTACACACTGAAATAAATCTAAAATTAACTCTCCAGTAGTTGACATATTTTCTGGGTCAATAGCTGAATAAGATTTATGATCAGGTGAGCTCAAAAGACATTCGTTTGCTGCATTGCCTAGTGCTGTGTCAGGAGCAAATTGGTTAAAATAAAACGACTCTCAAGAGATAGTGCACGGAAACCATTCTTAATATTTCTGTGTCTGCAAAATAGATCTCTGCAACTAGCTTTCTGTTCTATTTGAAATTCTGTCTATCATATAAAAGTGTACTCAGAAGCCTGTAAATAGTATGCTAGCTGGCACAACAAGGAATTTCCATTACTGGAGAAACTTTATGATCAATTCAAAAAAGGAATTAGTTCCTGAACCTCAAAAGAACTTAGGGAAAAAGCAATACAAGCCTAAACTTAAACAGTTTCTCATAGGTCAATGTTTTAGTGTCTGATGTCTGCTGTTGCTTCTATAACTGCTGTTGTCATTGACGCTCATATGTCTGCTGCAGCTGCTGCTACAGCTTGGACTGCTGTTGAACTGGTTGCCATTGGTGATAATAGTTAAAGATGATGATGATCATCATCATAGTGGCGGTGATTATGACGAATGATACTGAAGAGGTAGAGGAATAAAAAGATGATGATGATGATAATAATAATGATACTGATGAGGACATCACAAAGTTTAAAACTCTTTCTGCTACTCAGATCTTCTGTGTTGGATTGCCCTGATTAACATGTTTATCAGGATGCACATTATCTGACCTAGTGACCTATTTTCTGCTGGCATTTTTACATTAGCAGACTTTGTGTGACAAAGTTTGGTAATGACTTGTCATATACTGTTACGTATCATCTGTCATAACAACTCACTTCTAACCTAATCTAAAAACACTGCCATTTAGATAACAAAATGTCTCTTCCACACTATTAAAAATTAAACACTTCCAACAGCTGCATGATCTAACTTCTTCTTTGATTCTTTTTCTATCATATGTTTACTTTATCACAGACATCTGTAGTTGTTATAGACAGGCACAGCAGTGGCACACAGATACCTGCTGCATCTAGCATCTTATGATAACAATACAAAAATACATCCAATATTATAAACATGCCACTTGTATATATCATAAATGTAGCAACATGTGCCAATATTATTTCATCAAAATTGGATAGAATTGTTGCCAAATGACCTCATTCTCTTGTTTCTATGTGAAAACAACAATATTTGCAAACAAAGCACTTTACTAAGTCTATAATTAACTGGTACATTAACAATCTCTTATAATTATTTTCATCACAGTTATGCACGCCTACTGAATGATGCACGCCTACTGAATGATGCACGACTGCTGAATGATGCACGACTGCTAGATGATCCAAACCAGCTCCAGTTGGTTTTAGAAACTTTTTTCCATACCCTGCTTTCTGAAAACCCTAAATGTAGTTTGACCTGTTTGATCTTTAAGTTGCCCTACCTATAATAACTAAATGTAATAAATCTCTTTCTTTCTTCACATGAAGTTTCAAGATCCTATCCCCATTTGCGTTCTTGAGTTACCATCCGGAAACCGTTTTACTATTCCCGGTCACTGTGACCTTAACATTTGACCTACTGACCTCAAATCAATAGGGGTCATCTGCTGGTCATGTCCAACCTCCACATCAAGTTTAAAAGATGCAATGCCCAAAGGTTCAGGAGTTATCGTCCGGAAACTGTTTTACTATTGAAGTATTCTGGGTCACTGTAAATTAACCTTTGACCTACTGACCTCAAAATTAATAGAGGTCATCTGCTGGTCATGACCAACCTCCACATCAAGTGTCAAGATCCTAGGCCCAAGCATGGACGGAAGGATGGACGGACAGATCGACCAACATCTGCATACCAATATACCCTCTTGTATATTATCATCCCTGGCAGACTTTGAACATGTCTTGTACAAGCCACTCTTACAGCTTGAAGTTTAATAGAATCTCCAGGAAAAAGTCATAAAGTCTAATTTATAGTAGTTATACAGAGCCTTGGGTCCACAATCAATATTATTATTATATATTAATTTCACACTATTAACAAAAAATTATCATTCGATGAGTTCAACTGTCTGGATATATAAAGTGCCAACTACTTTATTTCTACTCTTTGTTTACAGCTTAGAGCAGGTTTCAGCAAACACAAGCTTTTGCACTTCTAGTTTTAAGGACTAATTAATTAAGGATACATCAGTAATATAGTTTTTCCAATGATGCAAACTACCTGTTTGCTTACGTCAAATGAATTAGCTCCTATAAATAGTCTCGGATAAAACATTTCCATTTTTAGAAGCTTTCCTGAAGCGAAAATCTTTTTATCTTGGGCACTTCTATCTGTGGATGTTCTTGTGTAATTAGGTTTCCAGGATGTGTCAAATCATGCCACAAAATGCTAAAACGGGAAATTCTGTCTGCTAAGTTTAGGTACATTATAACTTACATTTTCTATCAGTCATTCGTCATCATGCGGTCTAACAAGATAACTAAATGACGTGGTGCAAAAAACGTCAGAAAGAACAAATCAAACAACCGACATTCCTGTCTTGTTCTATGGTATAGGATGAGATTTTCTACCACTAAATGAATTTTCAGTATGAGTCTTGCCTTTAAATTTTATCTGATTACAACAATGATTTGAGACTTTACACTACATACTGCTTGTAGAAAACAACCAATGTATAGTGTTACAACATGTGCTGCCACATGCTGCCATCTATTGAAGAACTTTTGCAGCAATCGCCTGAACCACTTACTGGTAATGTACAATAATGAAATGCCTCCATAAAATAACAAACAATATGGCAAAACCTAGCTGTGTTAAAGAACACCTCAGAAATAAGACCACTTCTCCAAATAGAATCCATCAAAGAGAAAATAGTGTCTGACTGATTTCTAGTAATAAACCTGCAAAGACAGACTATGCCAACAGGTTTCATTGATGGTCTGTGGTTTTGTTTCATTGATGGTCTGTGGTTTTGTTTCATTGATGGTCTGTGGTTTTGTTTCATTGATGGTCTGTGGTTTTGTTTCATTGATGGTCTTTGTTTGCAGACTAATAACCATACATCAACACCATTCTCCAAATTGTTATGATAACAGCTTTTGTGAGTTCCTGAAACTTCATTATATTTCACCTTACTGGCAACTGGGTAAACTGGTCTGCAAGTAGGTCAAAGCCATTCAATTAGATGATGTTTGGGATTCAACGTACTGCCTGCAACACAACTCAATCACAATCACTGTACAACCTTGAAATAACTGAGTGTCTGCCAGCATTCTGTGAAGATGTTAAAATTCCATATTTTATAATTATTCTAGTACTTGTAGGATAGGTGAGATAATTTATAACTTTAAAGGCCACGGTGTCATCATTAGTTATATTAAGACAGATCCCCTACCAACTCAAGACGAAATAAACATTCAGTGAAACCTGTAACTAACAGTGCTGGCTGAACCTGTTAAAGTCATTTGCACATAACAATTCTGCAGTTATCAAGTAATTTACTGAGGAACATTCCCATTACATCAATATCTGGTAAAAACCAAACACAACAGTGGCTGTTATTTTCCTACCTGTTTGCTTATGTCAATGTTAAAGCTATTGAAGTTACAATCAAACAGAAAACTATTGATCTACTCCCTGAATACAGATTTGTTTTTGTAACATATTACTGGATGGGCAACATTATTACAGACAATAAACCAAGCTGGACGGTTGCCACTCACCTTTAAATGTCAATTTCTGGCTGCCCTGCGCTGTTTCCCCATATAGTCAAACCTGTATCTAAGCAGCCAGCCAAGGGTAAAATCAAAAGTGGCCACTTAAAAGTGGTGGCTGATGAATGTAAGTGTATTTAATAAATTGATGGCTTATTGGGGAATACACTTGTACCGACTTATAACGCAGGTGGCCACTTAACTGAGATAATTACTCTGACAGGTTCATCTGTAAAAAAATATCAGATCCATAAACTGTTACAGACTGCCACAGTCTAGATTCTCACTTTAAAACAGCTGCATTACCTCATCCTGGTCAACATGGGATTTTCCCCCATAACTTTCAACAACTGTGTTTATCTAGGACTATTAAATTAACACTTGGAAACAATCTTTTACATCCTTGATTCAAGTGCCTATCAACATGCATATAAATCGTTTTATTGTGTATTATATACAGATGCACACAAAAAACTTTATTAATTTATGGTTTGATTTACAGACAGTACTATGATCTATTTTAAAACTTTCACACTGTTTGTTTCCATGTAAAATCTAACAAAAAGTAACCGATATAGTAATGGCTGCCTGAGACTAACCCGAATGTCAACTTTGTTTGTAAACCCCAGTTAAAATCAGTCAGTGATCTGATAACCTAGAAAATCTGGCCCCATTATGGTATGGAAAACATTATAATAACCAAATTCATTGTACTTTCTAAGTAAAAAAAGCAAACATTCTGACAAAAATGTTCACAGAGTTGTGTACTTTTCTGCTGAGTGATCAAGGTAATGATGGTAAATAAGTGCTGTAACTTGTAAGTTACAACGAAATGCCTGTAATGATTTTGAAAAAAGGTTGGGTGGTATTGAAAACTTAACCCAGGTGTGATGCTCAGATGCTGACGCTGAGGCGAGTACACTTTTCTTTGAGAAGTCCCGCTTAAAATGAAGTGGAAAACAGAAAAAGTTTACTTACACAGAGTTGAACAAATAGGCTCTTCCCTGGCTTCCTTGAAATGACTGAAAAAGAAAGAATACAAACATAATGGCAGAGGTTTACAGTGTTATATACCTGACAAAATGTCCTGGGTTACTTCAGTTCCTGTTAACTGAATAATGATGTGTGATTATGTATAGTAACTCCTGTGTCGTGATGGCACCTTGATGTACAGCTAATTACTGTGTTGAGATGTACACTTTGCCACTTTTTTATACATACATATCCAGACATACAATATTTCAGTTGTACACTGAACTACTGTGTTATGATTTACAGTTAGCCACTGTGTCATGATGTACAGTTAACCACTGTATCATGATGTACATTTACTCAGTGTCATGATGTACCATTTACCAATCTGCTATGATATACACTTTGCCACTGACTGTCATGATATACAGACTTACAGCCGTACATTTAACAACTGTGTCATGATTTACAGTTAACCATGGGGTCATGATGTACAGTTAACTACTGTTTCATAATGTACAGTAAGTCTTGTTCTCTGTGTTATGATGTATACATTTAACCACTGAGTTATGTTGAACAGACAGTTAACCACTGTGTCAAGATGTATAGTTAACCATAATTATGATGTACAGTTAACAACTGTGTCATGATGTACATCTAACCTCTGAGTTATGATGTACAGCTAACCACTGTGTCATCATGTACAGTTTAACCACTGTTTCATGATGTACCGTTAACCATTATAATGTACAGTTAACCACTGTGTCATAATGTACAGTTAACCATATGATGTACAGTTAACCTGTTTCATCATATCACTGCTTGCTATGTTTCTTATATCATGTTTTATCATCAATGTTGAGTTTTTTTGCCTTAATTATTGAAATATGACAATGTTTGTCTGCTTGCATATGTCTGCCTTTACAAATGACCATAGAAATGACACCCAAGAGATATGACTTGCCTTCACAGCAGACATTTGATTACAGTAGGGTGCTTCTAAATCAAAATGCATGCTGTGAATGTAAACAGTCTAACCTGCCTATTACGGTCAGCAAGGGGACTGGGCGAAAGTGACCACTATAGGCAGGTGACCACTATATCCAGGTTGACAAGGTTATGATAAAAATTTTATAAAATAAGGCAATATCTATTTACAGTAGTTTATTACATAACACCTATGGCATATCAATTCATATGATACACTCATTAATGCTTTAAATGTAATTCGTGTCAATTTCATACTGAGACAAATATTCAGCCTTCCTTTTGATGGTTTGTTGAATCTGTGTTCTTCTCACATAGAATTGATCAGCAAGTGTTCGAGAACTATTCCCACATTCAAACGCTTTTATTACACAAACTCGTTCTTCTAACGAAAGCGCTTTACGTTTAGGTGAAGACATACTGGGAAAAAACTGGCATACAGACTGCCTTGTCATAGATTTTTATACCTAATGATATTTCAATTAACCTGAAAAGTTTTCGATTAAGCTTATGCAAAATCACGGAATTCATAAAAAAATCTCATGCATAAAAACTACATCGCCCAATCATTGCTCAAGATAATCACTAAAATATCAAGCAAACCAAACAAACTTACCTAATTGATCTAATCTTTAAAAATTTATATATTATTCACACATTTTCAATGGTCATAATCCACATTTAATCGGTTTCAATCAGCTGTTTAATGCTTTAGGCTAATTGCCGTAATACATGCACGTTGTTTTTTTTTTGTCATTGGCTGTTATATAATCAGTTCCGGACTAAAATAAGTGGCCGCTGACCGCGTTAAACAGGGTCACGCTATAAACAGGTTACATTTAGAGTAATTTCCTGCCGTCGCACCTTAGACTGACCGTTACAGACAGGGTCACGTTATATACAGGTGACCGCTAATGCAGGTTCATTAGTTCATTTAGGATAATGTGATAGTGATGCAACACAACAGTCCTCTTCAATAGCCATTTTGAAGGATTAAAGCTTTCATATATGTATGATCTATCTTTTATTTCAATGGATGTGTAAAGTTTGTGTACATTCATTATGTCTGCTACTGTCACATTCTCCTCAATTGACTGTACACTGTGTAACAATATGATTTATTTAGCCTTTATAACCCTGAGAGATTGATATCTTATAATTGCTATTTAGCATGTTACAATGTTATACATAAATAACATGTAAGACAATTGATCTGTAGCATACTGGTGCCTTCCATTCTCTGGTTATCTAACTCACTGTATTCCCCTGTGATATAGAACAAGTTCTGATAATTGCTATCTAACCAAAACCTGATTATAGAAATGATAAACAAATGGAAGCTCAGTGTAAAGCCATTTTAGAAATAACCTATAGTACAGTATGTTTTATTTTACAAATAATTTCAATCTGTGAGCATTTAAAAACGAGAAGTTCACATTGATTTGAAACAAACCAAATCTTTAAACATACTTCAAGTTAATTGTTGCTCATTTTTTGGGGCTTTTGAAATATAACATATGCTGTTTAAATAGCATTTTCTTAGAACATTCCAGTTTTGAAGAACTTTCTTGTTTCAGTTATACATAAAATTTAATGATATACTTTCTTTAGTTAAAAATGTTATTATTTTGAGGCTGGTAATTTTCCAGACTAGAGGAAGTTTGTTCCTCTGAAAAGCTAGATAGATTGGCAGCTCACTGACATAAACAATAGGAATGTATCTGTCAGGCATGTTTTAAGTCTCTGTCTATCTCACAACTGTCTCTCATTGATAATGTACCCAATGCAGATTTATTTAAGCAACTTGAAGCTTAGCGAGTCACTCTCGAGTCCACTTCCTGGAAAAACCAGTACTGGTGTCATACGAGATGGTATGGTCTTGACCCCACTCAAACCTGCAACCTCCAGGATGAATGGCACTTAGTTTGTGCACAATGCAGATTTATAATATCTATTACAGGTTGTCCTTGTATTTTGCGACAGGAAAGGGAGGGAATTTGGCAAGAAATAAGTGGACAGATCAACACAAAATGACTACTAAAAGTAATGATTGAATGCCATTCTAATATTTTAGAGGCAACACATTATTACTATACATTCACATTGAATTATTCATATCTTTAACAGTACTAACAGTTTTCATAATAAATGTGAACAACCTGTAAAACCTGCTCATCAATCTTTTTTATCCCCTGAACATGATGTAAAACAGGAATAAATCAAACACAGCGACCTACTGACACACATCATAGAGCAGTACATGATAGAAACCATGGATGATTGATTGATAATGGTTTACTAAATTAACACAAACTGTTGTTTTTTGTGTGTTTTACAGCAGACAATGGTTAGGTTGGTGAAGTCCTGAAACCAGTTGTCAGTTTGAATCCCACAAGGATCATTAAATGAAGCTTTGAAGTCTGAGATTATATGAGGATGCCCTTGTTAATGTGGCACAGTAGTCTATTTAGTATGGACGTTATACTAAGTCAAAGCTGAAAGCTTATTAATGTACCTTTATAGTATTATTTAAGTTACCTAGCAACACAAGAGAAATTGCAGCCAAACAAAATGTTACACCTTTGATTAAAGTACTCAATTAGCCTAATAGCCAGGTCAATGCCTCAGGGTCTGTTCCATATAATTATACTTTTCTATACAATTATTTTCCAGCAGACAGAACTTAATATCATATCTAACAAAAAAAAAACTTTAACAGGTATTTCAATGGACAGAATGATAATAACATGAACTTCATCACACGGTCATGTGACAGACAAATTAGCCTCTAATTCTAATTAGCTAGCTTCATCTGCAAGAGCCGAGTTGTTGTGATCATTATAGGGATAACAGTTTTGTACTTTTGGTAACTGTGACAGTACTATGCTGCTTTCAACGGTTATTAAACTGGTGACCTATCGTTAAAAGTTATTTGATGCTGTTAAATTTTCTTTTGCAACCATTAATAATATAACTATAACCTGTATAACTTCAATCTTGAGGCTTATATAAGGTCATCATCATTAGCAAGTAATGTTGTTGTTGTC
Organism: Saxidomus purpurata; assembly: GCA_022818135.1. Taxonomy (NCBI): domain Eukaryota; kingdom Metazoa; phylum Mollusca; class Bivalvia; order Venerida; family Veneridae; genus Saxidomus; species Saxidomus purpurata. The sequence goes on along the minus strand of JAFMSR010000007.1, from coordinate 2,734,848 downwards.
TGAATCCAGATTTCACAGCAATCTAGTTCTGCTACATACATATATTATGCAAGAACCCTGAGATAAATCATGCAAAGCTAATCAATAGCAAAATGTGTCTGATTAAACAATTAATGAATTTAAATTAATTTTTCCGCCAATTCCCATCACTCGTGCAATATGATGACTCCAACTGTGACTATTGCTTTCTGAGACTGTTTACGGAACCTCTCCAAACCTCTCAATCAATATGCACCATTTAGATATCCACTGATTTTCTATACTAGAATATCAGCAACTCTCCCCATGGACTGGAACTGAAAAACCTTTTAAACTGCCTCATAAATACAGTCTTACATCATGTCTTTCAAGTGCAATGTCATAAACTGATCTGCTTTACATCTTTAAAACCCGGTATTATTTTTCTTTTTCAAAGTTTCTCCTATTCAATGAACAAGTCAGATCCGCATGTACTCAGGCCCACGTAACTCAAATATTATTTGTCACACAAACATTCAGTAGTGAAAAAATTAGTATCCTGCAGACGCTTACAGTTTTAACAATGTGAAAACAAAAATACCGACTTTTTCCCCTGCATAATTGCATTTCTCATTTCATTTTATATGTATATACCAGCAAACAGTGTATTGATACTGTGCCAAAGACTTTATAAATGCTGTAATCTCCCTATCTAACAAGTTGTCTATCATTTAGGTAGGGTGAAAATAGAAAAAATGTCTACACTTGATATGAAAAACATCAAACGTGTTGTGCTGTGTAAAACAGATGTAAGGTGAACGAACTGGGAGAAAGTTACGTTTTCAACAAGGTCTAAACAAGTCAAGCCGAATGACTTCTCAATTATTAAACTTTTAAAAGGCTACAATTGCAGATTTAAACTCTTCTGCCACAAGAGTGCTAAACTGTAACATATACATCAGTCAGCAGACAACTCTAAATGATCCAATTAAAGGGCAATAACCTGTGACTGTGGTGATTTGGCTGCTCAATATCTTAACATGGCACAGAATAAAAGGCCATTTAAACATTCACAGGAAGTTTAGTGAAAATTGGTAAGGAACTGGACAACTGTAAATTTGTCAAAATTTGGCAATCAAAGGGCAATAACTCCTATGTGAGTAGGGCAATTTTGCTGGTTATCAAACTTGGCTGAGATTATAAACACAGCTGTTTCAATGAGAGTTGTACAAGAAGAGCAGACAACTTAATGTGGAGCCAACCTATCTGCCCTCCCGCCACACTTTATCATGACAGGCATATACAAATCCTAAACTATTGTAATTTTCTGCCTGTGGCACATCATTCAAATGCTGACAAACAACTCATCATATATCATAAATGGTAGCAATCAAAAGGCATTATACTACACTGTGAAAACTCTAGCAACTGTAGAAATTATAAACTATTCAAACATAAATTCGAACCTGAAAAATACTTGATAAACACTCCTCAGAAATATTTGCATTACATTGTTAAATTCAGAACAAGAAATCACAGGTTACCAATAGGAACTAGGAACAGAATTCCATTAAATCAACGTATTTGTCCTAAATGCAATACTGGCATTGGCGACAAGTTTCATTACCTTTTAGAATGCTCATTTTTATTAGACAGTAGAAAAATATATCCGAAAAATAAGTATTACAGAAGACCATATCCTCCATTTTGAAGAAATTATGAACAATAATATAAACAAAAAAGTTGAATACAGAAAGATCTGTGAGTTTATTAAAGAAATTATCTGTTTGTTCTAGAATTTCTAGAAAAAGTTAACACAAAAGCAATGATGTGGTTACTCTCCCATTCTTTTAAAACTTCTTTTCATATCTTATTGATATTATTTATCAACCCTCATTGATTAGTAATGTTATATTCGCCTCGATTTATTGTAATGATTCAGTATGTTTACCTCATATCGTCATTTATTTACATGACTTGAGTGAAATAAATTATTTATTTGTGTTTGTACTGCATTATTTAGCGAAGTATCATTTTCTTTCTTACACTTTACTCTTTGCCACCTAAATAGATTGATCTGTCTTCCATTTTGGACCATTTACTGTAAACAGGAGTACCTCATAAAAATTAAACAACTAAGCAGTGAGTAGTGCAGACTATGATCATTCTACATAAATATGTATTAGCTGATCATAATCTACACTGTTTGCAAAATACAGAATAATCTAGTTCTAGCATGGTAAAGTGTTTAAATTTTCTTTTTCAAAACTGGTAAATGTAACCAATCAGAAAGCACCAAGAATGAAGAAAACAAAGTAAGATATTTACCTTTGATATCAATTCGTCATGATTGGCTAGGTGTGCACGACAGTGAACACAGCTGTACAGCCGGTGACATTTGGTCGGCAAATATGCTTGAAACGTCTTAACCATCTTGACCTTTTCCGTCTGTTCCTCCTCTAACAGCCCTCTATCACAGAATTTTGTCAAAAACGATAATATCTTCTCACCTATTTTTGTATTTTTTTCTCTGTGCTCTTGAATTTAACTTAATCCAAGAGCAGAGCTTCCATCACATAAACACCATCATTACAGGCTATAATTATGCAACACTGGAACCAGGTTCAATAAAGTAGGCAAGATCTCTCCTCTGATATTAAATCATTGTTAATTCTTCCCCATAATATAGAATTACAGAAGATAAACAAGATATCAGATGAACAATTTTTCAGTGTTATTTCCCTATAACACTTCCTTGTTTTTGCCTCTTTAATTCCTTGTTTCACTATCGCTTAAGCAAATATTTCCTGTACTTAGTTAAACCATTTAACAGTCTTTGTTCGCTAGTTTCAGAAATGTTTTAAAACAGAATGTTGCAATAATCTCCTTGTAAATGCTCATCTGCCCTCGGGACCGAATAACCATTCTACGTTCTACCTGTCTCTGCTACGCTCTGACAATCCTGAGAAAACCTCAACTGTTTCAAAATTTTCCCAATACTTAAGCTGTTGGGTAATAATTAACCCAAAAAATAAAAAATTCTATGCACTGACAGCACGATTTTTCACAAGATTTCAATTCGATGTTTACTGTCTAACAGATGCTTTAAACATAAACAAAACAAGCTTCTGTTTACGCAGACAAAGGACTTTTCTGTCCAATAACCAATAATCGTAAACTGCAATCTACGGCAGTAATAGTGTCACAGCTTCTCCACTAGTTTGTCAGTCACTCTTCCCTACCATGTGATTTTATCAATTTATAAGAACACTTCTCTTGATAACTGTATGTGCCCAAATATGGTTACTGTATTATATATGGGCTCCAAGTAGATTATGGACTGCAACTAGATTATGGACTGCAATTAGATTATCGACTGCAAGTAGCAACTTCTTATCCTCCTTTTTGTCCTGTCACTGCTAGCAATCTTCGACTCTCAGTTACTGTTTGGACTACCAGGACCCGATCAATACTCTGTAAACAGAGACAAAGGAAATTAAGTATGCATAAAATTCACATTTATCAATAGCGAACAAGAAACCTGAAGCTAGACACTGGTTATATCATACAATACCTATTTTTCATTTCATTACCATTTGATACCTAATCGGGAACCTTTTGTACATAAGTTATTTTTAAAAACTCTTTTCAAAGTGACTCATGCAGTTTTTATTTGCTAATTTGACATAAAAATATAACAATTTTTTTCAAGATATTGCTAAATATGTAGGCTTTGTAAAAAGAAGTGCAGGTTGCAATGTTAATTGAAACCAGATGATGTTTGCATCAGGCTTCCAGCCATTTTAGGATATTTAGTTTATCGTTAAATCAAGGTACTGCAGTCCTTTTTTCACTAGACATTACGGCTGTAACTAAGAATGCTGAAATCAGCAACTGAACCAGACTTTTATGATGTTTAATTCAGAACATTTGCCTTTAAATAATGTATTTAACTTTAAAATATATATGCGATAACTTTTCATTTAAAATACATGCACGCTGAGGAGTGCCAGATCTATCCCTCTGACTACTAAGGTCTGCTGTTTCCATAATGCCATAGACTTGTAGTTGACGTAAAACAATCAAATCCAGGAGACAGAAATCTTGGTCAAAATATCAGAACGGTTCCATAAATCTTTCTAATCCTATAATCAAGTCACTTCCAACACATTATGTCTGCCACAAAACAGTCTATAAGCATCAACAGTGATGGTTTTTATCATTGTGTTTAATGAAGTATGTAAATATACTTGCATCTCAAAGAAATAACAGAAAAAAATCTATTAGCTCTAGGATTTCATTAACCCTTACACTAATAAATTACAGCAGACATTTCCATCTTGATCAAAATTGTACCATTTACTGGTCAAAGGGTGCCAACGAAATGTTATTAAATGAAGTGGTGAATATTGTACTGACCATGACCAGAATGCATTGACTCAAGTCAATAAGGTAATGCCCAGAGCTGGATATTAAGGCTACTGTTATAGTTTTTGTTGTAAAAACATCTGCTAATCAGATAACAGAACAATAATTAAGAGAGGTCAAAATTAATGGAATACATGGAATATGGCAACCACCTGAATGAAAATGTCTGAAAGAAGGACATAAAATAAAGAGTTCTTGAGTGCTGACACTTTAGTCATACTATTCCAGCGTCCTTAAAGACTTTTCAAGTAAGATTTTATCATTACAATTACCAACATCTGACATGGGGTTAGGGTAACCAGTTCTTTATAACCAATGAGAACTTTGCTTCAATTCTAGAACAAGAATTCTTCAACAAGATAGGCTCTTGAATAATTATTCTACTTCGGACAAAATTCTAGTACATTGTTCCAATTCTAGAATCTGAATTTTAGAGTAAATGACTGACAAATTCACAGCATGTAAATATTATGCACCTCTGCTATTTCACAAATTAATGGAAGGATTTTATCTTATGGAATATTAAGAAAGTTTGTTTTGCAAAAGTAAGACCTGTTATTGTTTATTTCTTACTGTTTATTGAGCATTCCTTGAAAGTCATCTGTCCTAACTTAAAGGTTGACAAGTTCACTTGAGAACTCTGATTTGGACATGGCATTTAAGTACAACAGAATTTAATGTTGGCAAGCCTAGACCTTGATGGCCTACAGTCTGTTCTTCTAATGTCAATCCCATAGTATTATTCAATCCTTGCTGTCTGTAATATTAATTTTAGAGTATTTCCAGACTTGTATTCATTCCCAAGGACAATTTCCAGACTTCTATCATCAGTTACCACATGGACAAGGACAGTACACATTGAACTGTCTGTCCTGAACAAACATAAAACAGAATCATTGTTTACCTAGAAATATACAACAAAAGGCCTCCTTATTTTTGGACAACAGACAACTAACCTGACCGAGTTTCAATTTAGGAAAAAACAAAAATTGTCACTGTACACATGCCACAAGAGAGGCTTTGACACTTAAAGTGTCACCTTGACTTTTAAGCTTACCGATACACACTCTCTATGATCCCCTATGAACAGTCTGAGATAAAACATGCTGCTATGAAATTTTTTCTGCACATGGTTTGAACACTGACACTTGACGAGGACCAGTCCTGCTTGTTGTGTGTAACACAACTTTCCATGATGCTCTACAATGCTGCCAAATATTATTACAACTACATAAAAAGAAAAAAAGTCACGGTCCAGACACACAGACAGACAATTAATAGACGAACTGAACGAGGGAAATAGATGTGATATTGAACAGACTTATTGACCTACTTTTTTCACATTTCAAAGCAAATGACCCAATTTGTCAATACCAAGTTTAATTTATAATCTGAAACAGGAATGACACTGTCTGGTAGAAGCAAATCATTGCAGGTTTCTTATACTGATTAACAAGATTAAAGCTACTGTCATGTTGTATAATACCTGTTAAGTACTCAAGACTCATCTTCTCTACTATTAGCTATCAACCACGTGGTGACAATTTAAGGGATTCTGCTTTAGAGATTATAAATTGTGCAGATAATCTGTACAGTCTGATCATGATCTGCACTTTTTGCTATTCAGGTCTTCAAATTTTCAGTAAGACCCACCTAAATTACTAATGGCACAGCCTAATTCAATTTCTTTTTAAATTTAGCAAGGTCAGTTTAGAGAACAACTGCATGAGCATTAAAAGGGATCACTGTCCCTTGACATTATGGTTATGATTTGCAGACACAAACAATACCTGAACATCACACAATCAAACATCCATGTTTGGAACATCTAATCTTGTAGAAGACAAAATCCTAGACACTGAAAAACCTTGTACAAGTTAAATGTCAGTGAGTTTTAGTGAATGGCATGCTGCCACTGACATAATTGCTACAATTATTTAATATTATCTTTTAAAGGTCTGACTGTTGTTTCTTCCAGGGTGTGCAATCAGTTAATACTCTTGTTTCTTCTTGTACTGTTATATCATCAACCAATATCCAATAAGCAATGAGGGTGTTGCTTTTCTGTTTATCAAAGTTTTTTTAACCACTTTTAAACACAAGTGCAACCTCAGTAAAAAAAAATTAAAGACAGCATGTCTAATGTTCTGTGGAGGTTCTGACCTTTGTTTTCAAGGGAAGTAATTCACAGTTTACACTTATCACAAAGGATTTACTTTATTTGCAAAATTCATAAAAAAGCACTGTGGATATATATAGTGTTTGTTAATTAAAAATTGTGCACATCAAACAAATTTTTGAATGAGAATGTGTATTTTGATTCTATTTATAAGTCAGGATTCTAATACATATTTTATGTTGTAATTTTCTGCTATTAATGAAATTGACAGATTTTCAGAATAGATTTAAACAATTTTACATTGATTTATCTGTGAAAAAACCTTTTCTGTGACCTATAAACACTGATAATACCCTGAATATGAGCCCTGTATTCATCATAATGACAATTTCAACTGCAATAATTACGTGTTTAAAACGCCTCATTGATTTTTTAATGAAAATACATCAAATACAGTTATCTTAAACCAGTAAAAGGTCCTTCAAAATTCTCCAGAAAATAACCTGACATCGCCATGACTCATCCAGATCCTCTTTGTGTTGCTCAGCTAAATCAAGATCTGAAAAAACTACTGTTTTGAATCAATATTTCTTTGTTCTGCTGAGATTTTATCACAGCCATGCAATGCCATGTTACACATTCTGTCATTACTCCTTGTTAACGTCTTGTCGGTATAAAAGATGAGAGTAATTATATTATATAGGCTAGCTTTGCAACAGCTGCCTTTTAAATGGCTTTAAATAAGTTTAAGGTCCGCTTTCATGGTCATACAGTTAGAGTTACTGACATGAAGTCATTGTAATCTCTCATTGATTACAGGTCATGGTTTCGAGCCCTGCCATTCACCATATCAGACTCTATGTGATAAAGTTAGAGGATATTATAGGGTTCACCAGGAAGACTGCATAACAACATCAAGTATAGATGTCCAATAACTGTGACAACTTTCTCAGCCCATTAAATATAAACATCTGTGTTTACAGTAGTTCATATGTAATCTTTGAACAAAAAGATTAAAATTTCAATACATATCAGTGTGACCTTTTGATATATTCCTAATCTCTTCTTGTTATTATTCACCTTTTTATCTTTGTTTACAATAGTTAGCAAACATAAGTCTATTAAACTGAGCATTGAACACATAACTGTCTGCAGTAATAACTTGATCAAGAGTTATCCTTAGACTCGTGCCATCTGTAACCAAAACTTGCTGCCACAAACTGACTAAAGCTGAGTAACCATGAAGTCAGTTTTGGTACAGTTCAGTCTTAATACAACAGCATTTATTGTTGCCAAGGGAAGTTCCATAGAAACAAATGACTGGGTAAGTAGAGTATCACAGACTATACAGAGCACTTCAGACTATACAAGGAAGTATTACACACTAAACATAATGTAGTATCACAGACTACATAATGTAGTCTCAATGCAGTACCAGTATTGACTATACAAGAGAGTATAACTGAGGAATATAACACAAAATTCTAAACTCTGTACAAAGGTACAATACATGTAGTGTCACAGACTGTACAAAGATAAATAGCATATCACAATCTCTACAAACTTGATTTATCTATGAAAAAAGATAAGTAGCAATCACAATCTATACAACAAATAGTGTAATAGACTGTACAAAGATAAATGAGCATATAACAATCTATACAACACATAGTGATACGGACTGTACAAAAATAAATAGCAATCAAAATCTATACAACAAATAGTGCCTGGGACTGTACAAAGATAAATAGCATACAAGTGACAGGTAATTGTCACAAAACCAGGTTTTCATTTTCCAGTCTGCTGGCCGAGCGCAAATGTATTCTTCTATATATAACATATGTGGAAAACAAGCAAGGGGCCATAATTCAGGCAAAAATTAATAAAAAAAAAAAAAAAAAAAAACTTGCTTTGAGTCGAGTTTAACTGCTGTTCTCATGAGAAATTTTGTCATACTTACTGTAACAGAATACTCCAAAGTATACAGGACTGGTAATCTATTCTAAAAATAACAGTAATAACAGAGTATTGTCCCTTTAATAATAACAGAGTATTCTCCCTTTTATAGCATACTTAAATAAGAGCAAATGCCTAAATGGCTTTAACCCGGGGCATAAGTTTATATATTCAATATTCTTTAGTTCATACATTATAGTTACTGTTATGAAGTTTGGTTGAAATCCCTTGAGTAAGGTAGGAGTTGCGACACAGCAGAGTATTTCACTATATATACTACATTATGTGAAAAAAACAAAGGCCCATAATTCTGTCAAAGGTGATCAAATCAGAAAACTGCGTAACAATATCAAGTACTTGATGTCAATAATTCTGTGAAAGTTTGGTTGAAATTCCTTGAGAGTAGTCTAGAAGGAGTTTTGAACAAAAAGATTAAATATGTGAAAAAAAATCAGGGATGATTCTGTCAAATATTACCAAATCACAAAACCTGAAAATATGCGCCTTTTCACTTCATGTTACAATACTTCTGCGAAAGTCTAGTTGAAATCCGTTGAGAAATGTAGGAGGACTGTCCTGAAGTAATAACATATGTGAAACAAGAGCTGTCCCTCAAGGACTGATGCCATCTGTAAGAGGGCCTAAAGTCTGTGTCCACTAAGTGCTCAATAAAGGCTAGTAACTTTAAAATCCTTTCATGCATGACAGAGTAATCATGCATACAGTATTCCATTACTTTAAACATTAAGTGTGACCTTGACCTTGAGGTCGGGACTTGGGTCCTTAGCAACAAATCCGCTTGATGTGGTAGACATTATCGCAGAGTATTTTAAAGAGCCTTCAAAGCATAATACAAGTTATATTCCGGACACAAAGTATGCATATATACAGGATTCCAGTACCTATAATGATTCCAAGTGTACCTTGACCTTGGTAGGGATGTAGAAGGGAGTACGTCGTCATCTTGACTGTGCTAGACATTTGTCCAAATTATTTTAAAATCCTTCAAAGGATGACAAAAATACAGTCCGGTCACGGATGCGTGCATATAGCATATATAGAGGAATCGCATTACCTTCAAAATCTAAGTGTGACCTTGACATTTAGGTAGGGCGTGGTCTTGCACGCGACATGTACAAATTGATAAGCTAGACATATGCAGCATTTTAAAATCCTTCAATGCATGACAAAGTTACAGTCCGGACCAATGTGTGCATATATGCATAAATAGCGGAATCCAATACCTATCAAACAATTAGTGTACCTTGACATTTGAAAGGTAAGAGGGTCTAGCAATCACAATCTATAGCTAGAAATTGTGTGCCAAGTTATTTTACAAAGACTTCATGTATGACAAATTACAGTCGTCACGGATGTGTACAAATATGCATATATAGGGGAATCCCAATTATACATCAAATTAAGTATGACCTTGACCTTTACAAGGGACTAGGTCTATACAACACATAGTGTCACGGACTGTGCAAAACATTTGTAGCCTAATCCCAATTTAAACAACCTTCAATGCAGTGACAAAGTTACAGTACAAAGATAAATAGGCACATATAAGAATCTATACAACACATAATGATACAAGTGTGACCTTAACCTAAGGTAGGAATGCCAGTCTATACACACAAATAGTCGTCATGGACTGTACAAAGATAAATAGCATTTAACAATCTATACAATGCATGAGTGAGTTACAGTCTGTACACAATTGATAAATAGCATATAACAATCTATACAGACGGACAAAGTGATACGGACGGTACAAAAATAAATGGCAATCAAAATCTATCCTTCGGGGCAAAAAAATAGGGCCATAACTGTCAAAAAGATAAACAGAATCACAAAACCATCAACAAATGCGTCAGGGACTGTACAAAGATAATAGCATGTGACAATCTATTACAACACTTAGAAATGTAGGAGGACTTGTTACAAAAATAAATGGCAATCAAAATCTATACAACAAATAGTGTCTCTCTGTAAAAACGGTAAATAGCATATACAATCTATACAACAAATAGTGTTACGGACTGTACAAAGATAAATAGCATATAACAATCTATACAACACATAGTGTTACAGACTGTACAAAAATAAATAGCAATCAATATCTTTACAACAAATAGTGCCTGGGACTGTACAAAAATAAATAGCATATAACAATCTATACAACACATAGTGTCACAGACTGTACAAAAATAAATAGCAATCAAAATCTATACAACAAATAGTGCCACGGACTGTACAAAGATAAATAGCATATCACAATCTATACAAGAGTCTGAGACTGCCACTGACTTCAAGAATGTACAAAGAAGGTCAGCAACTGTACATAGGAGTAACATAGACTGTGCAAATGAGCAAAGTTGAGTTACAAAAGAGCAAATGGTACAAATGAGTAATGCATACTGTATAGAGGAATAAAATAAGACGCACACAGAAGTAACATAAGACACTACAAAGGAATAACATTGACTGTATAAATAAGTATAATAGATGATACAAATGATAATCATACGCCACACAAAGGAATAACACAGACAGTACAAATAAGAAACATAATTCTGTACAAAGGAGTGACATTAAATTGTATAGGTGAACATCTTAAGACTGTATTAAATGAGTAACATAGATTCCTAGATTTTACAAAGAAATAACATAGACAGTACTTCAAAGGAATATTGTAGAATATGTACAAATGAGTAACAAAGTTTAACATTGGTTGTACTAAGGAGTAACATAGGCCGAACAAAGGAGTTCTACTGAGATTGTACAACAATAAGGAACTCAATGTACCAATGACTGTACCATAGACAGTACAAAGACCTTAGACTGGAGTAACAGACTGTACAAACAGTAAAACACTGCACGTCCAATATATAAGCTCAGTACATTAGGATGTTTGAGAGTGTACAAAACAGAATGACAACACATATTGTCCTATAAAAAATAACTTAATAAAATTAAAAATAAAGCAACTTACTGAAGAAACAAAGAAAGACACGAACCTTTGATACCAGTCCTATAATAATCTCCTTTAAATAAATAACAAAACCACAACTACCGCAATGTAAAGGTGCAAAAATATCCTGCCTAAAATCTAGTTCAATAGGCCTATTATATACAAGATATACCTATACGATACGTATTATACATACTTAGTGACATGCGCACTTACAATGTTTTGGTTCATGAGTGTTTATTATGTGACACGGGACTTTTATTGCACTTAGTTTACATATGGTATTTTATAAATGTCTTTATCAGCCGTTTACATTTGGAAAGTTTGGGTGATCTAACAGATCTGTAGTGAAGACTCCAGCCCATGACTCTATAACTCAATGAAAGGTTTAGTGAATCAACAACTTTTTTTTTCTTCATTTATTCAGAAAAATTCAGACATGTTCCCTTTTATACTTTACCCAGTAACCAGAAAGTGATTGTTGCCATAGCAACCAGTGCAGATCATGATTAGCCATCTAATCAGTCATTAATTCTTCCATGAAAATCACTGTCAGTCCATTTTAGAAATTTAGTTGAGTATAAGGGTTGATTTGGGAAGCAGGTGCTATAATGACTTTATTCCATTACTTTCTGCATATTAATCTAACACGGGTGACCATTTGAACAAGCTCTTACAAGGCCCAGAGCAAGTCAATATATTCTTTTAATATTTAAATCAGTGTTCCTCCAATATATTGATTTAAAACTATTAGATCAAAATAGTCCAACAACAGTTGTGTATCCATGCTGCAATACCTTTGACATACAAGATTATCAACAGCTGATTGAAAAGCTGAATTTATGATCTGGGTCACAGTCAAAGTTTGGTGAACCATACAAACATAAACATGATTTAACAAGGGCAACACAAGATAAAATATGATCACTTAGTCCTGACAATTAAAGTATTACTTAAGCTTTTGTAAATATAGATGGATTCCATAACTACTAAAAACAGTTTTTTCTGTCAGTAACCATGAGGACAGCAGATCCTATTATCATGACTCAATGGCAATGTTTTCGTTTCCAGTGAACAGTCACAAAGACCTTTGTGATGACAAGTTGGTTACAGAGACAAAGAACAAACAAAGACAGTCATTCTGTACCAGTAAAGTACAAGATACCTTTGTGCAATTCTTCTCTATATTAACTGGATTAAACTAGCTGCTGAGAGAATGATTCAACCAATTTCAGATTTTATTAGTACAAATAGAGTGAACACTTTCCTGCTAACTCATAAACTGGGGCAGCTTTTGTTTTGAAAAATGAAAAACAGCCTGTATTTTTGGCTTGGATTTGAAATTGTGGCCAAGCAAAATGAATATTGGATGGATTCTGGTCCAGATGAGAAATCATACATAAAATTAATTGCTATGATAATGCTTTGATATTCCCAAGGTATTGTGGGGTTGGCCTAGGTGCAACCAACAGCTCATATGTCATACAGTTAAACTTAGATAATGTGAGCACCATTTACAATTGTTCATTTATTCCAAGGTATTGCATTGTAATTCATTTCTTATCTAATTTTAACTTCATAACCATACATAACTATGTGGTTTTGTGACTTTTGTTTCATGATGGGGTTCTCTATGAAAAAGTATAGCGATATTACCTGCACTTTGACTGGTTCTGTGAGTGTTAATGAATACCATACAGTCAGTCACAAATATGAGTAACTTTGACCAGAAATAATTGGTACATCAATATTTTGTTGTCTGAAACTTGCGTGAAATTTTATGTGCCTTGTCTATTTGTTGGATCTTTGGCAAGTGTTCCTCCCCTGTGTTTTAGCATGTTACCTTACCTGTGTACTGAGGCTGGCATGTTCTTTATTCAAGAGTTTATACCATCCTTTGTTCATTTTTTCTTTGTTTCATGAAAGTCTATCACTCTAAGATTTTATGATAAACAAAATTAATGTGCATATCTAACACTGATAAATCACTGCCTTTCAACTATTTTGGTTCAAGTCCAAAATGAAAAAAGTAAATTGGAAAATCAATTTTACAATAAAATAACATGAACACTCCAAAACACAAAAACACAATGCAAGATCTTTCACCGTTTGGGGACTTTCACCAAGCCATTACCGTATACCCTCATATAAATGCCCCTCCCCTCCTAATTAACAAATTGAAAACAATAATCCGTATCAATACTGCTTCATCCAGTGAAAAATAGAAGACACAACACTTACTTTCATGAAACATCAGTCTTACTTTGCATTTTTAGTCTGGAAGAAATGTCCCCTGGGTAAAAAATATTGAGGAAAACAGATCAAACTTTTTGGTTGGCTCAGTAAACACCCATGTCTAAAATGTATAATCCCCTCACACTCTCCTGATGGCATTTAAATGGTGGGTATATAATATGTTGATAAGAAAGAAAATTTCTTTCTTTTTCCTTTTTTTCAGATTTAGGCATATAATTACTGAGAAAAGAAAAAAAGATTTACACTGAAGGTTGACTGTTGCATACAAAATTAAGATTACTTCTGTTCATTCTGATCGAATCACGTACTCACAAAATACCAAAGCAATTTTAAAGAAGAACAAAGACTGAAACAACTGGTTCATTTTAAATTGGGGTTAATTGAGATTAAATCATTTCCATTAAAACAGTGTAGACTATGATCAGACTGCACTTGTTGATCTGCAACCAGTTTATCTCTCCTCTTGTTTACTAAGGAAGAGAAGAACATGCATGGTATTAGGAGGTGAGGAGAAGGTTGAATCCTTTCCAAGTTCCCCCAAAGTTTATATATTTTTTAAGACATTCTTTTCTGTTTAAAATCTGTAAGTAAATTACCATGCAAAACAATTGACCTGTATAGACCTGCAATAAACTAGTGTACAAAGGACAATCACATACACATACTGGCTGACTGAATTTCTTCCCAGTCATTTCACACAAACTTTTATGATAGAAATAAATGTATAAATGGGCAAAACAAAAACAGCCATATCCCCGCTTATCTATAAACAGAGGTCATAAAATTAGGTTAATACATACAACAATGTAAACAGTGTTTGACCCATTGGTTTGTAGCTACAATATCTATTATTGTTATGACAGGAAACAGACTTTAGACAGACAACAGCCTGGTATCAATCAAATACAATGAAGGATATTGTAAGAAGATAAAACTTTCCTGATAAAACTTATAAGTATCAACACAGAAACTGTTACAATGCCCCTCATCTGGGTGATAATTAAGAATCTTGATCAACAGGTGCATTAATGTGCCAATTTGGTCTAAACTGAGTATTTTGACAGACAACACACTGAACTTGACCAAGATATTGAGCCCACAAACATAGTGACAAGGTTTGGTGAATATTTGAACAAACGTTTGAAAAGACAGAGCCCAGTGGAAACAGACCATCACAATTATGAGACTTGAAGAACTAAAATAGAGTCTGCACAAATAACAGAAGATGGAAAATACATGATTATCAAACTTACAAAATCAATGAGACAAGCTATGTAGTACATGTGTACGTAAGTATAGTAACACTTTGATAACAAAAACAGTTCAAAACGTGATATAACTGATGTAATAAACAACGAAATCCCAACACCAATTTTTTATCTAAGCTGATCTCAATAAATAAATTCACCTAAAATTGATTTAAATGAGAGTGTCTTTATCTTTGTGTAAGGAGACACTTCACATGTTTCATATGACTTGTCATTCTCATACTAAAAATAGTATATGTACTTCATATAAATATACATGTACTGTTGTTTCTTGTTGGTTACCAAGTCACTGAATGTACTGAAAACAAGTTTGGTTGAATGTAGCCTTTGTGGTGT
Source organism: Saxidomus purpurata (assembly GCA_022818135.1). Classification (NCBI taxonomy): domain Eukaryota; kingdom Metazoa; phylum Mollusca; class Bivalvia; order Venerida; family Veneridae; genus Saxidomus; species Saxidomus purpurata. Next base: position 2,719,553 of record JAFMSR010000007.1, on the reverse strand, counting down.
TTGAAAGTTACATTGTGCAATATAATATTTGAAGGCATGACATGACAAAATACTGTATACTTAAAAGTATCTTAACTGAAAAAATAATCAAACAAGAGCTGTCACATGACAGGCTCTATTCACTTGTTTAAAATTGTTGGTAAAATGGGGTTTTGTCTAAGAACAGGAGTATTGTGTAATTGTCTATAAGAATTAAGGTCAAAGATATGAAACTTGTTCAAAAACCTTTGTAAAAGTACATTGCATTCAAAGCCTTACTCTGGATTCTGCAAGCCAACTGGAGGGGGATGGGGGGGGATAATTTCAAAGAAATACATGACCTTGTATATTTGATCATGAATAATATTGTAACTTATCAAAATTATATGTATAGAATTAAACAAAAAAGCATGTCCCTTCATGCTATAATTATTCTATGACATTTCAAAAAAAAAGCCATTTTAGAGATATAATCCATTTTAGTCTGGAAAAACTGTGACAAATTCTAAGTTTGACCGGCATAAGTATGTCAAATATCAAAAACATTGGTGAAGATAGTGACAGTAAACATACATTTTAGATTCAAGACAATTCTAGTCTTCTGGTAACAAAAAATCAAAGTTACAAAGAGGATAAAATCTATCAAAAATCAAAACAGAGTTAAAGAGATTGTTTCCTGAGGTGTAAATGTTATGGTTGACACATACTTTGAGTTTCAAGACAAAACTTTTCAATGCCCTCAAGATGGGTGACTTAATTAAGAATCTTTTACCAAAAAGTGCAAGTTAATAAAGGGATATAAATCGGTCAAAAATCAAAACAGAGTTATGGGGATTGTTTCCACAGGTGAAGTTTGATGTAAACATATATTTTGAGCCTCAAGTCAATACCTTATATAGTATTCAAGGTATTTGAATTTAAAAAAAAATTACCAAACATTTTAATGTAAAAGGGGCATAAATCTGTCAAAAATCAAAACAAAGTTATGGGAATTGTTTCCTCAGGTGTATATGTTATGGTAGACACATACTTTGAGTTTCAAGTCAATACCTTTGATAAGATATTTGAATCTATAAAAACTTTAACCAAAAATCTAAGTTAAAATGGGCATAAATCATGTCAAAATTCAAAATCAGAGTTATGGGGATTTTTTTCCCAGGTTAGATGTTATGGTAAACATATAGTTTAGTTTCAAGTCAATACTTTATAGTATTCAAATATTTGAATTTACAAAAAACTTTAACCAACGTGATATAACTGAGTGTAATAAACAACTTATTCCAATAGCCAAGTATTTATGCTTCAAGCTAGAAATCTGTATAAGTAAAATCTTTAACCAAAGTTCAATGATTGTAACTAGTGAGAGTGTCTTTATCTTTGTATAAGGAGATCGCTTCAATCGGATGGGGTTTAATCGATGACCTGTCCGATTCATCATCGGTTGAACTAAAAATAGCAACTAACTTGTACTTCAAGAGGCGCTACAATATACATGTTACTGTTGTAGTTTCTTGCCACGGTTACGGCAAGTCAACCCTTAATAAGCTGGAACAGAAAAAGTTAATGGTACATGTCACCAATGTAGCCTTTGTGGCCTTTGTAAGTTAGATTGTGCAAGGTAATATTTGAAGGTTTTCTTATGGAAACCTGACAAAATAAAGACCCCAAGGCCTGTAGGTATTTTTCAACAATATTGGCCTTCTGGTAACTCCTTGGGATAAATAATAAAAAAATGCTTCAAGCTAGAAATTGTATAAGTAAAATCTTTAACCAATGTGGCGATAGCACAATCATTGTAACTGGCAGACAGACATAAAACAGACACAGTCTGAAATTTGCCAAACCAGAAGCTTTTCAGTATGGCACATGATGCAAAACAACAAGGCATTTATCTGAAAACATTACCATTTCTGTTTACTCAAACTTTGACTTGTTTTCAAAAATATTGAATCTGGGCTGCAGTTCAGTTTTGTAAACATAAATATTTAAAGTTCATTTTATAAAACATAATCATAAATGCATGCATCCACACAAAAAACTTTGTGTTCAATGGAAACATGAGTCACCAACTGACAGGGTGTAACCTTTGTGATAACTATAGCAATCAAACGGGTAAATATACTATACGAAGGGAGATAATAAATAATTAAGATAGAGTCATGGTTCTTGAATGGCACGTTTCTATCAAATTGTATAAACCAAGTTTCGTTGTGAAAGCCATTAATATTGATCAAGATATTATCCTCACAAATAAACTGCATAAAGGTAACTTTAAATTCTACAGCTATTGCAGAGTTATGGTTCTTGCACACTGCAGTTCCTCTCATTGTACCTGGATGATCCCTGGCTCAGGTCTTTAACCTGGCGAGCAATCCTGGTCTCTGGAGTACTTAGTTATTCCTTGTTATTCAGGTAAATGACCTATTACGTTCACTTATATAAAAACACAATACTGCATGGTACTGACTGGCTAAGCAACAAAGCAGTTTCATTACACGTATAGAGAAATGACATTGAAGATTAACTACGTATACAGTCCAACCTCCCTGTTTCTACGTCATCTATCGCTCTAGAACAACAACTCTCTACAACAAACACATTTCTGTGTTAAATTTGCTCCTAAGAGGCTGCACTGTATACATGTATATCATTAAAAGCATGATATTAAGATGAAAGTTACTATTATAGTGTTGTTCTGATGAGCCTAACTAATCAAGGATATATGCTCTGTGTTGTAATACATCATGATCAATTTTATCAGTTCTCTAAGAGACAAGTGGGTTATTCACTTGTTACCAACTTATAGAGTGACATGATGCTATCTTAGCAACCGCAATTTTCTTTTTGTTCATTACTCTTTCCTGCACGTGTTCCACGTGTCACAGGTTCAAAGTTACACTTTTATACAGGAAATTCTAATCCTATCTACAAAATGTTCAACTTAAAAAAGCATGAAGTCACACAGTATTTCAGCATGTCAGTCTTATTCATATCAAAACATAAAAGTTTGAATATATGACCCGAGGACACTCACAATTATTTTTCTCGGCCTTGGGAAGAATCTGTACTCTCCAGCTGTTGTGAATATGTGTGGTGTATCGGCAAAACATGACCTACATACCTAGTTTCTCTTGTTTACAAAATGGAGTACACGTTAAAAGCCAGTATGTCAATATCTCTTGCTTAATTTATCAGTTTAGAAGCCTTCAGGCAATATTAACTGCTTCCATTTCATTTTAAACACTGGTATAATCTTACTTTTAAAAGCAAATGAAGTAGTTATTGGGGAGTCTCTGCAACAATATCATTAAATTCTCTCCAACAATATATTTTACCAGGTCTCTGTGACTTAAGGATAGTGCTTATATACAATAGCATGATATGGGTTCTTATTTCTGAAAGCCTCCAGTGATCTTTTTTCTGAGTTAAGTCCAGAATCTAAGTTAACCAGTATTTGATAGTGGGATAAAGGGGAGGGCGGAGGATTTAATAGTGTTTTCTCTTGCCAACAAACTTTCTGTATTCAAATTTACCAAAAGAATATCATCATAACAACTAAACTATATCAACAGGCACATTGTATGCTGACAAGACTTAGTAATCTCACAAAAGATGGAATTTTTAATTAAACATCATGTAATTTCCAAGCATTTAGGACACCAAACCAAATTTGACTACTTTCAGATCAAATTTTACATGGTCGAGTGTCTAAAATATTACAAATAAGGCAATGACTTGAGCTAATAATTCAATCTTTATTAAAATTACCCACATCAATAAAACCCTTGTACAAGATTTTAGTTATTATGTCAAAAAATTGATTAGACACACATTCTTCTGATCAAATATTAAAAGTCATCAATAAGATTGCTTTGTAGAAGCCCTCATGAGGTCATTGGTCCCGATGATTAGCAACACCATGCAGTGAAACAAAAGTGAATGTCCTGTGAAATCACTTTTATCAGCGGCATCATACGACAGACTTTCTCATTGATTTTACTGTGAAGCCTATAATAGTGACCTGAAGGCGAGGAGTTACCATGGGAAGTAACTTTCAAGACTTTGTAATGCCTTACAAGTTACTAATTTTTCATTCTGTTCACCTTATTTAGCTGAAGCTAACACACTTAAAAGCTCAAAAAGCAAACAATGGACCCCCCACCCCCCAACATGTTGGTCTCAAGGTTTCTCCAGCCCCAAAAGTCTACAGTTCTGATTGATTATCTGAATAAATCGCCAAACTCATCTTTTGGGTATTAACAGCATTCTTAAATCACAAGAAAGTACATGTTTAGAAGTTAATTTCTCACAAACTTTTTTACTACCGCTATTAGTCATGCACTTTTTGTAAAATTTGCAGATTTATAGATCTGGGTTTTTTTACACAGAAGAAATTGTTCATTCTACCATAAGTTTTTTACTTCGCTAATGTATTTTATCTTAAGAGTACTGAATGACCACACATAGTCAACTTTTATGGACATTCAGATCAAAGGCGATGGATTTATTTTTGGTGTCTACCACACACAGTTGTCCATAAAATAGTCTTGATTCATTCTACTGTCAGCACATGCTTCATAATTAATCAGCGGTATTTTTTATACCTTTTCCCTTGTTTTTTTTTATATACACATTACATTTTGTTTACCTGGGTTTGTTACTCACATTAGATGCCACTTACACATCAGACTGGCATAATATAAGTAAGCAAAGTCTTTTCAGTAAATTTTTTTAACTGAGTTATATTTCCTAGCAAACAAACATTAAAACAGAGGTAGGAGCCAAATTGTGAGGGAACTTTACCAGTTCTAAACCATAATTGAAAGATGAGCCAAGAAATAGTAATGCAGACATCCAAAGTTCAATGGCTGCTATTTTCTCCTAAACTGTCACCTTCACTATGCATTGTGTGGGCAAATAACTTTATAAGCACCTAATGAGGAAGACTTTCACACATTTGTACAGTTGGTGAAAATTCCAGACAGTCATTTACCAATTGTTCTTAGTGGACGGTCTCTAAGGTGAAGTTAATATACTGTCAGCAGCAAGTAGCTGACTCAACACTGATCAAAATACCTAGCATTACTCCAGACAGTACTCTTTAATCATTCCTGAAGAAAACTATAAAACAACATACACAAAACTGTGCGTTGCAAAATCTCACTTAACAATAACCTCACCTGACTTGTGCATTTTTCAAACAACAACAGAAAATGGGCAACAGCTATATTGCACCCAACCATATTTGGTAGGGGTATGCAAAATATTCAATGATCCTCTAAATGTGAAACACATTTGCACTAATCTATCACCTGATGCTACGGAAGCTAGAGATCAGCCACAAAAACATGATCATGACCTCTGAGGTTGCAAAAAGTATACAGTATGCAATTTAACTCATCCAGGTGAAATCTGATTTATATTTAATCTATTTATTCCTGACTGCAAAAGCAGGTTCTCATATATCTCTCAATCAAGACTCATTGTGGATGTAATCAATGCTAAAAACAGACAGAGGCAATGTGGGAATGATGTATCTTGCTCAGAGCCACCACAACCATGGGTATAGACCAGGTGGGGATTGAACATCACCATGCAGTGCCATAATATGACACATCAAAGTTCTCCTTCACAATGTAACTTACGTTGTAAGGGTAGGGATCACTTGATAGAATGTCAGTCTATATGCATAATGGTTACTGACTTTTAACTTGCAATTTTATCGAAGTACAGCAAACAAGGAAATTTGGGGAAATAAGTCAGTTATAGCTGTGTTAGGTCATGGCCAGCATCATAATATTGTGTCTGGTTTAATTTAAGAGACATAGGTGCAATTCATTTTATAAATTTGATTTTTCATACTTTCATATTGAACATGGGTATCTTCATGTCAAAAACATCAAATCATTATTCATCTGTTAGTACAATTATTTGGAGTGATCAAGTGTGCAAACAAAACGCTGTATTGCTAACTTTCCTAAATCTTTTTTTCATCAGCAACATGCCATTATGAAAATTCTAGTCTCACTATTTCCACTTCGAAGGCAAACCGATTTTACAAGTTGACATTTTACAGTTGTTCGCCTTCTACGTATCACTTTGATGTGCAAATATCTGGAACACATCCCCAATGAAATTCTGCTGGGCACTTATAAACCAATAAAATCCAATATCTAAATGTATTTTATGACAGGATTAAGTTTAAAAATGATGCTAGCCTAACACAATTCTAAGTTACATATACCTATCTACACACCTGCATCAATAGGTGAAATATGAAAATTAACGGCATATCATGCCTTATGTGTAGATTTTCATAAAGTGGTGAGATTTTTCATAAAATTTTAGGTTTTCATTTAAAGTGATATTTATATTACACGCCAGTTGTACCCAATATTGAAACTACACTTTCGTTATTATGGAGCACATTAAAATTAGGCGTAAAGGTGTGACAGTTCTGTGAGAGGGGTCACACTGAAACACCAAATTAATTAGGCTATAGATGAAAATTCATGTGTCTTTAAAAAATGTTAGAATATTTTCAAAAAAAAAATGAAAATTCTTCAGATAAAACAGTTAAAAATATTTCGACTACAAGACAGACCTATTTTACAAACTGACATAATTTACATCAATGTCTACCTTTGAGGGCAGCCGTTGGGCTAGCCGCTCCTATAATGATCAGTTCTGTATATACTTACCCGGAGTTTTCAATATTCTGAGCACTACGTGAGAAGGTCAAGGATAAATATGGAAGAAAGAAAACATTGCGTATCTCTTAGCTACAAATTAAGATTAGAGAAAAATATGCAAAGACATTGAAAGCCTACTTTTCCTACCTTTCTTATAGTTGATGACAATTTCCTGCATCAACCCAAAAACACTGTCTCTTTTTATATTGGACGTGCACAATTGGAATCAAAACACAATCGGAATCTGATAGTCGCACAAAATTACAACTATGACGTCATTATACCATGTGATCTAGGAGGCGGTCCCAGCCGCAACCATAACAAAACCACGTGGTCAAAATGTAAACAAGGCAATCCAGAAGTACTATATGCCATACAGAAAGTTCTTGTCGCGGTTACTTCCCCTAATAGCGACACTTGAATTTCGGTCAAACATAGCTTATACTGGTCATACTGTTCATACTGTTAGAGGCCCTGTTGTGTTAAAATAACACAACACAATAAACCAATGGTTTCTCTGGCCTTTTTTGGAGGTGTTTTCCCTATTTTATAATAATCGTTGACCACACCGACCAGTATCCATGAATTTTTTTACACTACATCATGTACTGTCATTGTTCACTTACAAGTACATTATGCTGTTAAAATTCCATCTGGCACTACAATGTACACATGTGAATTCTGAATAAATTATGTTTACTCTGTTATTATATGGCACACTGACTCTAAATAAACTTTGTATAACATTGTACTGACCATTTTAGAAAGGAGTAAAAACCTGCAAATTACGGTTTGATTGAATCAAAGCCCCGAGAGTACCACAAGATAATGTACTTGGGTCACTAGTGTTTATTAGTCACGGTAATGACTTGCCTTACTGTATTAAGTCAACTGTGAGATTGTTGGCGGACAACTGCCTACGTAGATTAGGGCAAATCAGGACCATATCGCACTATATGTACAACAACTAGGCAGTACCTTAACACTGGGCTAAAATGTCTGTGCTAAAGGTGTTACATTTTAAGTGTGCGTCAAAGTTCTTTTTTCTATAAACTAGACAAGATATAACTCCATAGAAAAAATGTAACTCCTGATAAGTTCCCCAGTTTCAATTCTAAGAGGAAGCTTATCATGTAAGAATGTCAAATAGGATGCGCAAGGTATAGCTCCACTGTATGACAATGCTAAATAAACAGTTTTAGCCTGTTTTACACCAATGTCTCCATTAACCTTAATCATGACTTTTCTTTCTTACAAACCAACGCAGGAAATTTCTGGGAATGCCAAAGATCACCAACAGCATCAACGACGTGCAGAAGCTACTCTCGAATTTGAAATCAGGTAAAGCTGCTGGCCTAGATAACATCAAACCATTAGTACTGAAAAATCTAATTAATCCGATTGCTCTAATACTACAACTTCTTTTTCAGAAATCCTTGGATACCGCAAACTTACCAAAAATATGCAGATCTGCAAATGTGATACATCTTTTCAAGAAAGGAAACAAAGGAGATATATCAAATTACAGACCAATATCTTAACTTACTTAAGAACACATTGTCGAATCAAATATAACAGCACGTTTTATTAAATACAATATTAATATGACTTCCAGCATGATTTCACAGATCGTCGTTCTGGTGAGACGCAACTTGTGCAGTTAGTTGATGACCTAGCAATAAATAAACACCAGACCGACTTGATAATTTTAGTAAAGCGTTCGACAAAGTCAGTCATCTTAAAGTGTTATATAAATACATGAACGTGGTTCTGTGATATAAAACGGGTCGAACCGATTATAGCCTCTGTAGAGGTTGGTGGACCTAAAAAGCGCAATTACAAACAAACAAAAAGTGATATTATGGACTAAATATTTCCTCATAGATAGCACACAAAACGTAGTTTTAGAAGAAAATCACCATCATCAGCGGTGCTAGTCACATCAGGAATACTTCAAGGTTCAGTACATGGACCATTGATTTTCATCTTACACAGAAATGACCTCTCCAATTCCTCAAGTTCGCCTTTTGCAGATGACACTGCCATATACTCAGCAATTAACAACTTGCATGACTACGCTACAAGAAGATCTGGACAAACAGGTTCATTTGGAAAATATTGGCAAATGGAATTCAACCCTAGTAAATGCCATTGAAGTAATAAATATTTCTCGAAATAAACAAAAACATATTTAATTACAGGTTGCATGGTGAAATCCTTGAGACAGTTGATTGTGCAAGATATCTGAGTGTTGAGCGACATTTTTGGGAATATTCAAATCAACCGTATAGCATCTAATGCAAATAAAAACTCATTGGCAGGAACATAAACACAAACAATCAAAAGGTTATGGAAATGACGTCCAAAACGTTAGTTAGACCACAGGAAGAGAATGCCTCTCCTTTCTTGAGTCCGTATACGCTTAAAAACATAAATCAAATAGCAAAAGTTCAGCGTAGGGCAGTTCGTTGCATGAAAAGTAACTCGACATTTTCATTACTTGGCTTACCTAATATCACAGTGATATTATCGTTCAAAGTGACCATCAAAATTTTAAATAAAACATTAATCAGTGATTTATACAACTAGAATAATAAACATTGCCATAGTTATAACCCAAAAATAACGAACTGTTTAACAGTTTCATTTATATTTCTGTAAAAAAGTTTTGACTATCCTAGTCAAAAAAAGAAAATCCACCATTATGGTTATGTATATCTTAATTTGTATCTGTCAATAACAGGAATAGATTGGTAAAACTTATGTCTTATATTGTTTTGAAGCATCAACTGTGTTTTGAGCATCATTCTTAACGACCACTTTACCTTTAATTCAACAACAGAATTGTGGTTATTTGATTGTGAGTGAAGTATCAAGTGATAGAAATGTATAGTCAACTAGTCCATAATGAATCTTATGAAAAAGGATGAGACGGCGGTTCTGTCTTATACTTCTTCTAATGGATTCCAAGTTCAGCTGGTTAAGAATGTCTGAAACAGTTGTGGAGATTTGGCGTAGAGCTGACAAGACCACGGAAGGGTCCGTTCGTCTGGTCTGGCTTTTACCCCAACCCAATTATTCAAAATGGCGTCGAAATCTACCAAAGACGGAAAGCGTGTGCGATATAAATGCCTTTCTACAATTACGCTTGGTGGAAATGAAATAAGATTTGTTGGTGTCAATGAAAGAAATAATGGGGTACATTTTCCACACAGTGTCATCAACGTAAGTTCAGTATTTACTGAGCATTTCCAATATATATAATTGTTTACTTCAGTTTTGAGTGACTTTATAAACATAAAAAAGCTTAATAGTAATTTAAATCCCTTAATATTGCTTGATGCAAAGATAGAAAATATTCGATATTCTAATAATCATATTGGCAGGAAAAATCATTCAAACAGTTTAAAATGCATGAGGAAACAAATAGTTCATACAGGACATACCAACCTGTCTACAGCGGTCACCCAGTGGATTTGATGGAATGGCCACAATAGAAAGGTGGTCAGTATATTCAGGCTTTCATAAAATTCAGTCCGTCTTAGGTAAATCAATTCAGAATGAAACTGTCTTTAGAGTGTTATCCTCTTAACTTTACCTATCGTAGAAGGGTTTAACAACTAAGCTGTATCATTTGATTTGATGTACGCCGAAGTGCAGGGGTTAGCACACTGGACAAGTAATCCAGAGACAAGCGTTGGAATCTTGTGAGTGGCGGTCAATTTTTCATAACATCTTGAATGACATTTAATTAATGTACAGTATGGTCGGTAGCAGGGCGCGAACGCATGGCCCTCAATGACAGGTATAATATGGTGATTTCAAGTCAGTGACTCTGACCACTGACCTGGATATAAGGTATATGTTTTGCATTATAGGTTAAATATTCAAACAGAGGACTGACGTTTGTAGTTAAATTTTTCAGTGCCAAGGCCGGCTGTTGTTTCTTGCTGTGGATGTGATGTACAGTTCAAAGCTGTCCAAGAAAAACTACATCAGAGTTATCACAAGATTTTCCAAGCTTGGCTTTGCAGTCAAAATGAGGCTTACAGGTATATAAACATATCTATATACATGTATAGTCTTTAGGTTTAACCATCTTTGTTCATCAAGTGCATTTTCATTTTCATTTTCACCAGAACACCTATAGGATAGGTAACCAGCACTTAGGCTTCACTCCATTAGATTGATTAAACAAAAGGCAAAACTGTTTTCTGTTGCAAGCATAATGAAAGTTTTATGTTGCGTTTGTGTTTAGGTTTCAAGATTGAAGGGATCAACAACAGTAGTGTGATCTGGTTCTTCAGTGTGCAGGGACTCTTCCATGTAGCCTTTGATCTTGCCAACTTGGCTTTTCAGAAAGACTGCCTTTCTCAACTACAGGTTTGTATACATATATTAATGGTTAAGTTTCTCAGCATGTATTTCTCAACTCTCCATGGTGTTACGTGGACTGACTGTAGATTGATACCAGTCCTAAAGGTCTGGTTCACAGGGTAATGAATATTTAAATCCTCCTCAGCCAAGTCACTGATAACACAGTGGCATACACCCCAATATTTCTTAATTAGATAGGTAAAATGTTTGGGGTGCACAAGTTTTCTTTAAAATTTTATCTGCAGTTAATGGTTTAAACTAGTAACAGAAATAATAGGTTGTTAACTAGGTTTACATACTGGATTTCCTAAAGGTTTGCATTTGTAATACAGGATGTTTGGTTAAAGAGGTACGAGGATCCCCTCCTGCCAGAAGAGAGTGTACTTAGATATAACAAGCGACTTAGTGTTGTGCCGGAAGATTGTCAGCTAAATGAAGTTAGTCATCAGGTGAACTTGGAACGGGAAATGGAAGCAAGAAAACCTGCAGGTAGATCTTGTAGAGACAGGAGCATTCTTATTACTAGTGACAGTCCCAACAGTGAGCAAGAGGATGTGCAGGTAAATAAGTACAGTGTTTTCTCAGGCAACACATTTGAAAGGAAAAGTTTCAGTAGCCTTGTACAGACAGACTGTAACTATTCAACAAAAGTGTGTAACTGCGATTCAACTGCATGCGACTGTGGTCTGCAGTATATGAATGAAGAAACAGTTTCAAGTAAAAGTGGTTTAAGTGTACATACTCACGAGGTTGTTGGATCCTCAGGTCGAAGTGAAAGTCCCATGCAGTACAGTGAGATGAATGACAGACATAACTATGAATACTTTGGTACTAAAGAATTTAGGGAAAAACTAACACAGTTTATTCAAACAACATTTTTAGAAGAAGTTTCAAATGCCGTTGTGCGACAGATACTGCTCGTTCTGGAGTATTTCAATTATTTCGCATCATTAGGACAAACAGAATCTTTCGAAAATTTTGGGAGTGCCATTTTCAGAATTATGGAAGAATTTTTGGTGTTAGCTGGCCTGGACTATGAAATGCCAGAAATGTGTAAAAACACATTCGGAATATCTAGAGAAAAATTCATCTTTCTTTACCTGATCAGTGATTGGCTGGGACATCAGTATCACGACCTTGAGGCGGCGATAAAGCAAAGTGTGGAATCTTTTAAACAAGAAAACATTACATGTATCGACAGCCTACCAGCTGCTGAAACAATCATTGACACACTATTCCCATCATTTATGAAAACCTTTGTGTCAAACTGGCTGGGATTTTACAATGGAGACATCAAAGATCAAAATTCATCAGAGTTAAATGTGACATCAGATCACTGTTATATGAGAACGCCTAAGAGAAGTGGGGCAGGAAATGTAAATCATCAGTTAATACAATTGATTCTAGAGTTTGGATCTAACTGTCTAATCTCAGGTATAGGTCATGTTGTCTTCTCAAGGTTACAGATTCAAAACAGAACAGATGACTAACTTGTTCATGTAAATCAGATGAAACTAGAAACTTGGTGTTTATGGTCCTTTTTACATGGTCGCAAAGTATGATGCACAAGTACGAGAATAGTGCATGTGGTGCAAATTGCTCACTTCCAATGAAGTATTTACATTCAAGGGCAAGAACTCTAAGTGCAAACTTGATACAGTAAAACTTCGTTAACTCAAGCATCGATAACTCAAGAACCCCGGATAACTCGAGGACTCCTGTCGGTCCGGCAATTTTGCGTATATGTTTAACCAGAAAATACTATCGATAACTCGAGCATCGATAACTCGAGAACCCTGGGTAACTCGAGGAACACCTTTGGTCCCGCCAGGTAGATTTCTTACTAAATTACCTGCGGCAACTCGAGGTCACTGATTATCAGATGTTTCTCACCTCTGATGGCGCATCATTAATTTGACTAGTCATGGGAAAAACTTCAATTGTTAATTTATTGTTCTGATTAATAATCAACAAATCGGACGTCCAGTGGCCAAAGTGTATAAAATGTTCGCACATTTAAATCATCTTAAATCATGTGTAATTACAGCCACTTGTTACTTTTATTGAATAAGAAGAAAATAAAGAAAATTATGTTTGCGAGTTTTTAATTTCAAGAACTTAATGACGAGATGAAAATTTAGTCCGTGTAGACTTTTGATGATAAAGCTTCAGAGAAAACCCTAAACTGCATATTCTTTCTAGAATTATAGAATAAACATGAATCGACTGGTGAATGCAACACAGGTCTAACTCGACTTTTTGTCAAAAATGACTTTTTTTCATAATTCATGTTAGTTTCATAAAATACACATCCCAACAAAATATTAAGATAACATTCTAAAATTTAAGGGGTCAAGGGACCAGTTGGCATTTAGGTCTAACTCATTTATAATCATTTGTTTAACGCAACACAGTGCTATCTTGAGTTGGCACTATGTTGCATTAAATAAAATGTTTATTATATTGAGTCACTCAGTTCTAACTTGAGTTAGCACACTGTGTTTCTATTTATGATAAATACTGATTCATTATTTTAAATATTACAATATTTTGTACATGGAAATAACACTTAGGCCTAAAAAATATATGTTTGTTTCAGGTTTCATGCCCCCCAAAAATAGGGTAGGTAGGGAAATTTTTTTAAAAATTTGTTTTATTCTCATGCAAACAAACCAAATTCAACATAGATTTTAATGAATTAATGCTTAAATATATTAACACTCAGAAAAAAGTTCTAGGGTCAGGGCAAAAATAGGGTAGGTCGAGAAACTTGAAACAAACATTTTTTTACGCCTAATTGGGACTGTTTATATATTTTCAAAATCTTATGTCCATGTATAGAAATGTAATATACATGCAGTTATACTCATAATATTTCCTATATGTTCTTAAATTGCTAAAATTTGAAATACATTAAAAGAATTTGGTATTCCTAAAATGGATGTTCGGGAGTTAAGACAAGTTGCAATTTTTTAACATCTTGTTAAAGGGTGATGTGGTGGTCGAGTGGTTAATGTTCAAACTTCTGCAATACCAATCCTAAGGTCCCCGGTTTGAAACCCGGCCGGCGCATTGGAAATTTCAGAAACGCTTTACAGTATTTCCCAACCATCTAGTCCAAGAGATGAACTGGTTAGAAACCCAGAGGTTTTCTCACATCTATTAGTGCTATATACACCGTGCATGTAAAACCAAGGGGTCTATTCCTAAGAGCTAGGATGTGAACGTAGAAGATAATGAAAAGCAATGAAATCATCATAATATTTTATGCAAATCTCCAAAGAAAATTGAATGTAAGAAGTACAGACAAGGCAGACCTGCATCATTATGAGACTTTTGAAGATTTAAACCTATGTGTAACTGTTTGATATTTCATACATGTTGCCCTTGGGATCAAGTCAATAAAATAGAAGTATTCAAAACTTTTGATTAGACAATTAGAGCATAAAATCAAAGTACCAAAAAGGCAGTCTTGTGTGCTTACTTTCAGATTAAAGGGGATTGCCTGGCCTTTGAATAGAAAAACTTTGTACAGCAGAATCTTAATGTCAGCTGTATTTCAATGCTGACTTTTATTTTAAAATACTTATTCCAGTCATTTTTGGGCAATAGTCTACAAATTCAATTATTTATGTAATGGGCTGACTTTTAACCAATTTAACACATAATCTAACAAAATAAATCTAATTTCATATACATGTAATATGAAATTCTATTTTTGTGAAAGCAAAAGAGACAACCCGTCACACTTCGTGTAAAGTGTTCGTGCTAAAATCTGCTGCTAGGTATCTACATGTATGTTGATCGAATGTCCGCCAAATTTTCTCGTTTTTATCAAGTGTTCAGCAGCAGGCGACTGCATTAAAAATGGTAACAGAAAAAACACTGACTTTGTGTGCATACTTTTTCATGGTGTTATTGATGTAATTATCAGAACCAGAAAAATGTATTGGCTGCAAATTCATCAAACAATCATAACATATTATGTTAAGTTTTTACCACATGCCCAATACCGGTGTTTTCTTCTAGCTTGGTAGATCAAACAAATTAGAGAACAAAACAACTTCCAAAATTTGATTAAATGTAACTATTTTCGTTTATGTCATGACAAAAGGGCAATGGCTATACTATTTCTTGTACATCACATTTAATTTTACTATTTAGTGAGTTCATGAATTGCAGTCTCAGGTGGATGGAAAATTTGTGCATCAAGAGTCAAAGTTAAAGACCACGACCCGCATTAAGTGGTCACTTCGGCCAGTTAAATTTCCGTATCCTCGGCCGACTGCTTGTGACAAATTAGACTGTATTTTGTCTGAATGCCCCGTTTCCCGTGTCCCCAGTCATTGTATAATATACCCTCACATTATTCTTTGCAATGCTGGAATCAGTTATTGTTTTCCTTATTGATGTCTTCAAAACTGCCAACCTGAACTTCACAAAATGAGTAAAAACAGTAAATATCTTGAAACTTTAGGAACTGCAACTTCTAAATTATTATATAGGTACATTTAAATAATTTGTCAAAAATATGGCTTTTAACTAATATAATTATGTGAACTGACACAAATGAAATGTACGTGAAACAAGTTCACAATATCATTTTTCATAAGACTGCTTACCATTGATTGAGTAAAGACTCCTAAGACAGTATTTCCAACATAAACAACATTGACTCTGATTGGGTAATATTACTACTTATTTATTGAATGATGCCAATAAAATGACATCCCATAGAGTGCCTATATCGTGTTTTCTATTTGAATTTTTATTCATGTAGGTCAAAGGTATATAAGAAAAGGTCATAGAATTGCGATTCATTAATAAATGCTGGACTGACTTTTTACTGTCGGTCATACTACTTTGTTTGTTTGTTAGCTGTGCTTATGGTCCACCATTCTAATATTCAAGGTATATAATACCTGTAGAGAGACAGATACAGATACATAGGGAATCCAGGTACTACACCTTAGCTTTTTTAGGAATAGACCCCTTGGTTTTGCATGCACGGTGTATATAGCACTGATACATGTGAGAAAACCTCTGGGTTTCTAACCAGTCCATCTCTAGATGGGTGGGAAATACTGAAAAGTGTTTCGGAAATTTCCAATGCCCCATCCAAGATTCGAACCGGGGGCCTCGGGATTGGTAGTTCAGAGCGTTAACCACTCGACCACCACATCACCCTTTGGATCATACAAAGTTTTGTCCTTTGTTCCTATATTATCCGATGTTTGTTTTCAGCAAATCAAGCCTCTGCATCACATTACCATTGTTACTTAAATTACAGTCAAGATGTACAAATAAATCTGGGCTATTTTTATTTTATTTGAGAACCGAATAGCAAATATTTATGTAAAAAAACTCATTTTGTGCAGGAAATTATAATAAAAAGAAGTAGTTTTAGAAGCATTTTTTTAAATACTGGATAATTGTATTTAAAATATAAAAAACATGTCCATTTTGCACATCTTGCCAAAAGCCAAATGTAGGAGCGCCAGTCCTGGTTTAATATGAAACTGGTTTTAACTGCCCTGACCAAGTAGTCCAAATGGGTGCCAGATATAGCTGGTTTTACTGCACATGGTACAAATTGTCTTGTGATAAACATTTACATTTAGTATTTCTGCAATCAGTATAGATCTCGAGATAATTCAGTTTTCATTCAGACACAAACGCAAAATTAAATGACCATCTAACCAGCATGGTGGATCCTATACTCCCTGAAAGTCTGCTATATGCGGGCAAAAAAATGTGTAATTGATTAAAATAAATAAATATTCATTTAATTCTTTTAAAAATATCATTCCTTTATCATTTCTTTCTAGATAGATCAGTCTTCCAAGTAATAATCACTCTAATTTGAGTTAACTGTTTAATGCAACAGAGTTCCAACTTGAGTTAGATCTGTTTTGCCTTAAATTTTATCTAAAAATATGACGGTTTATAATTGGAAAACAGATCTAACTCGCAAAGGTTTAAATATCTCTTTTATTATTTATTTTTTCTTATTTTTTAAATTCCTAGTGTTAATATTTTACCATCAATTGACAAAAAATATAGAAATTAACACAAAAATGTTTATCTTGCAAGTATGGAACAGTTTTTTAAGCCTCCTGTAAAATTTGAAAAAACACACTTAGACCTGTATTGCGTTCACCCCTCGGAATAGATTATAGAAATAAACACTAGTGAATGACCTGATCTCGGGGGGGATAGCAAGATCGGACAAGCAGAAAACCAAAACAGGAACGAAACGAAAGTTGGAGACGAAGAACATTGAGTTTAAATACAATGCAATCATGGAAATTAAGAAGGGTCATGACTGGAAGAAATGTGCCTTTTCTCTGTTTCAAAGCTGTTTCATATGTTGCCTATGCAGAAAAATTTGTTTTATTTCCATGGTTCGAATAACTCGAGAACTCGGATAACTTGTATTTATAATTTAACTTGTCCCCTTAAGACCTCGAGTTATCGAGGTTTTACTGTAGTTATTGAAAATTAAGTCCATATACATTGTGACCAGGTTTGTCAACTGTCGAATCCAGCAATTCAAGGGACGTGGCAGTGACATTATGCTCATGATGTGACCAGGTTTAGTGAAAGTTGAATTACAACTATTTGACAAGAAGACCTGACATTTAAAAACAAGACAAAACTAGAGGGACCTCTAGTTCCCAATCTATGTCCATTGCTTAGAGCTATCAAAGTGGGCAAAATAAGCTCTTTGGTGATCATGGTGATCCTCAATACAAAGTCATCATAGGAAAATTCCTCTCTAACTATACGATACTAAAAGAAAAGCAACAAAGTTAGATCAGGCTTTTATTATAAATAAAAGTAGACATAGTATCAAGAACATACTTCAAACATCTTGCTTTGTTTCTATTACTCAGAACATTTCTTTTTACCTTTGTGCAATTTTCGCTTTGAGTAATGTAATCACATCTAGATGTTGAATCCAGAGCATGGAAACAACCTATCCAGTTATACATCAAGCACTTTTAAAATAGTCAATGTAATATCCAAGTATCTTAAGTTTTATCTAGAGTGAGAACATTTCTTTACTTTTTAATGTCTATTCCAAATTACAATTTTCTGAGCACTGTCTGCTTGTAATAATACATGGGTGCACTATTGTAAAGCATATGTATATGTTTCAATGTGTGAAAATCTATCAGCATCATGAAGTTTACTTTGAAGATGAAGAAGAAATAGTCACTGTAAAGAAATAAAATTGTAAGCATATTTCAAATTACCATTTAAAATTCAACTGAAACATATTTGCCGATTTATTAACATCGACTTTATACCTGAAACTCTACTTTGCCTCCCCCACAAACGATTTCGCTGTATGTAGTAAAAGACTTGACAAGTCTTAGCACAGTGATTTTCTATTAGATAATGCAGTGTTACTGCGGATGGCTATGAATGAATAACTGTTTGCATAATCTTCTCAAGATTTCCTTAAACCTGTAGCAACCAAACAATCCATAGTGACCAAACAATCTATAGTGAATAAGCAGTCCATAGTGACCAAACAATCTATAAACAAAGCCTATCTAGATATCTAAGAACATTGGCTGGCTTTTATAGTGGTAAAATACCTACACACATGTAAAATGTTTGGTATGTCTGACAACATTTTAATCATGTAAATTAAAAAGCAAGTACACAAGTACCTCGATGTTACACTAAGACAAGCCTGGAATTTTTTTCATATTGAATGTTTATTGTGGCCACTAACCTATGCATGTAAGGAAACATAAAACAATCTGGCTGCAATAAGCTAGGTAGTTTACAGATCTATGCTGTAACATTGCAAGCAAAATCAAGCTCAATGTAAGTTAATGTATACAAGTTCAAGATTTACTAGTACTTTAAATTGTTTTACTATTGGTTTAGTAATCTGGTAGTTTGTCATGGAATAACTAAGTTAAACAGAGGTATACTTAAAAAGTTACAACAATTTCTGTATGTCAGTAGTCAGTATAACAAGTAGATTTGTTTTACAGACAGGATGCACTAGCCACATTAATAATAATTACCTTTTCAATCCCTTTGTATTTCGAGTATAATATCAATATTGTCTGTTAGTTATTTCACAATTCATCTGTTCAAAAAACAAACACAGTACAAACAATACAACAATCTAAGACTAGAGCTATCACTAAATGTGATTAATACCCCCAAAAGACTGCTTTATAAACTGAGAAAGTTCGTAGTAACAGAATACCTTGCAAACAAACTAAAAAGAGATATTGTTCTTGGCAATAACTCTGTAATTTGTCAAGATAGAGTTATGGTTCTTGTACACTGCACTTCCTCTCATTGTGCTTGACCATTGTATGAAGTTGTATTGAATTCCAACAAGTAGTTTTCGAATAATGCTCCGGACAAGTAAAAGTAACAAAGGGCAATAACTCTGAAATGAGTCAAGATAGAGTTATGGTTCTTGTACACTGCACTTCCTCTCATTGTGCTTGACCATTGTATGAAGTTGTATTGAATTCCAACCAGTAGTTTTCGAATAATGCTCCGGACAAGTAAAAGTAACAAAGGGCAATAACTCTGAAATGAGTCAAGATAGAGTTATGGTTCTTGTACACTGCACTTCCTCTCATTGTGCTTCATCATTTTATGAAATTGTATTGAATTCCAACCAGTAGTTTTCAAGTTATGCTCCGACAAGGACAAGGAAAACTAACAAAGGGCAATAACTCTGTAATTAGTCAAGATGGAGTTATAGTTCTTGTGCACTGCACTTCCTCTCAATGTGCTTGATCATTGTATGAAGTTGTATTGAATTCCAACCAGTAGTTTTCAAGTTATGCTCCGGACAAGGAAAAGTAACAAAGGGCAATAACTCTGTAATTAGTCAAGATGGAGTTATAGTTCTTGTGCACTGCACTTCCTCTCAATGTGCTTGATCATTGTATGAAGTTGTATTGAATTCCAACAAGTAGTTTTCAAGTTATGCTCCGGACAAGGAAAAGCAACAAAGGGCAATAACTCTGTAATTAGTCAAGATGGAGTTATAGTTCTTCTGCACTGCACTTCCTCTCAATGTGCTTGACCATTGTATGAAGTTGTATTGAATTCCAACCAGTAGTTTTCAAGTTATGCTCCGGACAAGGAAAAGTAACAAAGGGCAATAACTCTGTAATTAGTCAAGATGGAGTTATAGTTCTTGTGCACTGCACTTCCTCTCAATGTGCTTGACCATTGTATGAAGTTGTATTGAATTCCAACCAGTAGTTTTCAAGTTATGCTCGAAAGGAAAACGGACAAGGAAAACTAACAAAGGGCAATAACTCTGTAATTAGTCAAGATGGAGTTATAGTTCTTGTGCACTGCACTTCCTCTCAATGTGCTTGATCATTGTATGAAGTTGTATTGAATTCCAACAAGTAGTTTTCAAGTTATGCTCCGGACAAGGAAAATGCAACAGACCGACCGACCGACCAACCGACCGACCGACCGACCGACCAACCACCGGGTGACTCCTATATACCCCCCTAAACTTCGTTTTGGGGGTATAATAAGTGACAAGTTAATATTTGCTACAGATGACTACAGACCTTCAGATGATTTTACAATCTGCAAGATCAGTCATCTATGCATGCATGATTCCTCCACTGATGGACAGCAGCAAGGCAGATGCTATGATCTTCATGTACTGGTAATACCTATTAAAACAGTTGCAGTTACTGCATAAATAGCTTAATAATGTGTTTGCTAAGTAAGGGAGTATTGGGGTGTAGGCGACAGTTCAGATTAGAGCTAACAAAGCAGCTAAATGTATATAGCAGCACAGTTCTATTTATTGATAATCTTCTGTAAAGTACGCTGTTCAGTAAAAATGGTAGACACTATCCGGGGACATGTATACATTGTTCATCTAACACTATCCACACCCATTCACTAACAGATTCCAACAACAGTTGATAACAGTCTCCTCTAATATTACTGTTATAAAATATTCATCTACTGGTCAAGTGTCATCTTCAAACATACTGTCTTCTTGTTTAACTGCCTCTCTGCTGGCTTTTATAATTGCACGTACACGATTCAGCATGTACTGTAATAAAATATCATATAGCAATTGATGTTGAAAGTATATTATAGTTCAGTTTCCTGTGTTATTTGTAAGTTAGCCAAATTTCTGACAAATATCTACATTTCATGGGATTTTATTTTACAAATTGTTTAAGTGGTAATGGAAAAGTGATGAAAGAACTGTAAACACATGGTCACACTGCACATGTAGACTACATGGAAACTGAATACAAGCCTTTTATTCAAACAGTCTAGAGTCAGAGTTTACGTCTAAGATGTTTAATTATCTTTCTGAAAATGACTTAGCCAATTATATGTCAGATATCCAAGACTGGTTTTGAGGGGGTGGTGTCACTACCCCTTGTTTCATCACTGTATGGCATAGTAGCTAATTAAATCAGAATTTATGCATATTGCTAACTTTGCCAGGTTGGCACCGCATCAAAACCATAATTTATGTTAACATCAACCACTCTAAAAATGTTAATTTCATTTATACTGACAAAAAGGTTACCATGTGGAGCCTTTATAATTTTTTCAGTATCTCTAACTGCAGTAACTTGAAAATATATGAATTGTTAGATTACTTACAGAGGACACATTTCCCTGAGGTTGTGCCTGCTCCTCTTCAGTTCCATTTACCTCCCCTGTAGAAGCAGGGGAAGCTACTTCCATAGGTAAGGTTGTTGTGTCTCCTTTTACTGGAGTAACCTCCCTTGACACACTACTGTTACTTGCAGTTGCTATCTGATTTCTTACATGAGGAGATGCACTTCTAGAACTTGACCTTGATTCGGTAGGTGTCCTTGATCGTGACCTTGATACCCTTGACCTCTGAATTTCAGGTGAGAATGATCTTGACCTTACTTTACTGTATGGGGTTGTTGATCGACTACTGCTACTGGAGACAGATCTGGATCTCTTCCTTTTACGTGGGGACTGTTCCGGTGATCCCTGGTTCTCTTCAGATTCTATATCAGGAGGGCCTCGTGCTGATCTGAAATACCAGATAGCAACATCATTAACTGTCTACTAACTTTGTAAAGCACTCCATTTGGGAAGTCTTTCAAAATAGTTATATAGGACAAAAACATACTGTGCTGAATTGCCACATCCCTGCTTATAGAGGTACCGAGGTAAAATTATGGTAAAGAAATGTTCCATCAGGTAGGCTGTATTATTTACCCATTATTCACACATACTGATAATTATTCCCGACATAAAGGTAGAAGCTTAGCATGAAGATAAACTCTTAGAAATGTCCTAGTTTTATTTGTTTCACCTTTGTAACAGTGATTGTATAGGGCATTATATTTTCATAAGAAGGAGTCCCATGATAAACCTACCTCGGAGATGAATCCTTGCACGCTGTATCTGTATCACTAATCTGGCCTGGTTCAGGAGTGCTGTCCCTTGTCTCACCTTCCTCTAATGTATCCATAGTGTCCTCCTCCAAACCTGCAGGGGAGGCAATTCTTGGATCTTCTTGATCAAGGACAATAACTTCAGCAGTAAATTGTGCCTCATCTTGAGCAGGCATTTCTGCTGGTCCACTTACTTTCTTCTCTTTTGACCTGGATAAATTATTGAGAAAATACCATAGTAAGTTGAACTCTTGCAACTTGAGCAAAATTTGTAGTTTGGTAATTACATATATTTGGATAATTAAAGCTAAAATAATTAGTTTATAAATGAATTAAAAAAACCTTCACATATACATGTAATGTCAGAAACAAGTAAAAGTTTAACATGAATTTATGTTCTATACACATATAAAATATAACATGTTTCTACTGAGAATTATATCAAAATCACAAAGGAAGGAAAATCAGTACATACAAACCTTGACCTAGACCTTTTTTTCTTTTTCTTGGAACTTTTCTTATGACTAGAATGTTCTTTCCTTGACTTCGGTGACCTAGACCTTTTCTTTTTCTTCGATTTGGACCTTGATGGCGACCTTGAACGTGACTTTTGCCGTGAACTTCTATCTTTAGATCTTGACCTAGATCTACGTTTTGAACTTCCACCTTTTGATGGTGATCTTGAATAGCGACCTCTCACATCCATGTGCCTTGGTGGTGGTGGTGGGGGATGGGGAAATCTTAAGGGAGATCTACAAAAAGTATGGAATACATAAAATTCAAAGTGAATATACGAAGCCTAATTACTTATTCCAATTGTCAAGAACTGTAATATATACCTAAACCTGCATTAAACACCACCTCTAACCAAAGACCACCTTGTGAATGAAAAGCAGAAACAAAGTAATGCACTCCACATATCTTTGTATAAAAACCACCTGACAAAAGAGATTGTTACAGCTTCTTTCCTTTAGTGGTCTTTGTTCAAAGTTTGACGGTACTGTGTAAATCACTTAAGACTGCTTATACAAGTATATATGTTGAATATATTATAATCTCATCTCTATAACTGAAGCACTGATATACAACTATACCTTCTTGAAACATTGTAAGCACTAGGTGGAGTAGGTGACCTCTTCCTTCTTTTCTTCTTTGATTTTGACCTTGATCTTGATCGCCTCGACCTTGAGCTCCTGTCTCTTGACCTTGACCTAGATTTACGGTCCCTAGACTTGTGTTTAGACTTGTGACGGGATGAATGCTCTTCCTCCTGTTTGGCAGGAGAGTTCCTCACACTGTTGCCAGTTGTGGCTTGAGCAGGTGCTAAATGTATACACAAATCACAAAATAAAATGTACAAACCTAGAAAAAAATTTGATTCCTTCAAATATACTTATTTTGTTATTGCTTACGCTAACTGAAAACTGATAAATGCAAAACTCATAAAACCTAATTTCAAACAAGAGGGCCAAGATGGCCCTATATCGCTCACCTTGGTACAAGTCCACTTGCCTGGTGGAAGATCACTAGATAATGTTATATACCAAATAAGTTTTCCTATATACGCCTTTGTAAAACAAATGATCCCCCCCGGGCAAGGTCAATTTTGACCCCAGGGGCATAATTTGAACAAACTTTAAAGAGGTCTACTAGGCAATGCTACATGCCAAATATCTAAGCTCTAGGCCTTGTGGTTTCAGAGAAGAAGATTTTTAAAGTTTTTACTATATATTCCTATGCAAAACTAAGTGACCCCCAGGTGCGGGGTCAATTTTGACCCGGGGGTCATAATTTGAACAATATTGGTAGAGGTCCACTAGCCAATGCTACATGCCAAATATCTAAGCTCTAGGCCTTGTGGTTTCAGAGAAGATTATTTTTAAAGTTTTTACTATATATTCCTATGCAAAACTAAGTGACCCCAGGTGCGGGGGTCAATTTTGACCCGGGGCTCATAATTTGAACAATATTGGTAGAGGTCCACTAGCCAATGCTACATGCCAAATATCTAAGCTCTAGGCCTTGTGGTTTCAGAGAAGAAGATTTTTAAAGTTTTTACTATATAAGCCTATGTAAAACTAAGTGACCCTCGGTGCGGGGTCAATTTTGATCCGGGGCTCATAATTTGAACAATCTTGGTAGAGGTCCACTAGCCAATGCTACATGCCAAATATCTAAGCTCTAGGCCTTGTGGTTTCAGAGAAGAAGATTTTTTAACTTTTTCCTATATATTCCTATGCAAAACTAAGTGACCCCCGGGCGGGGTCAATTTTGACCCGGGGCTCATAATTTGAACAATATTGGTAGAGGTCCACTAGCCAATGCTACATGCCAAATATCTAAGCTCTAGGCCTTGTGGTTTCAGAGAAGAAGATTTTTTAAGTTTTTCCTATATTTCCTATGCAAAACTAAGTGACCCCCGGTGCGGGGTCAATTTTGACCCGGGGCTCATAATTTGAACAATATTGGTAGAGGTCCACTAGCCAATGCTACATGCCAAATATCTAAGCTCTAGGCCTTGTGGTTTCAGAGAAGAAGATTTTTGAAGTTTTTCCTATTTTTTGCCATAGCAACCAGAGTTCTGCATGGAATGGAATTCTTTGAACAATTTTGGTAGAGCTTCATGCAAGGAACATTCCTGCATAGTTTTATCAACATTGGCCTAGAGGTTTCAGAGGAGATGTCATTTGAATCAAAATGTTGACGGACGACGGACAATCATCGATCAGAAAAGCTCACCCTGGCGTAGCCAGGTGAGCTAAAAATTTACATGTCTTTGTTCTTGTTAGTAAGATGAAAACAATAAATCATATCTAACAACTGAAACATGCACATAATCAGGTCTCAACTTCTCTATATAGTATTGCACAATGCATTTAAACAGGAAAGAAGGATTTTATTTAAAAAAATGTCTTAAACTTAATACTTCTAGATTTTTATCTAGTTGTAAAGACAGTATGACCTTCTCATCTGTATGCTTAAATATCTTATTACCTTCTTCCTGATCTGTTACATTTTTAGATTTGAGCAGATTTATAAACAAAGCTGCCTTCTTTTTCCGTTCCGCTTTGATCTGTTTATCCTTATCTACCTGCGACAATTTTTCTCGTGCTGATGCTGCCAGTCTGTCTTTTAAACGTTGTTCAGCTACAAAGGTGACAAGTATTGTGTACAATGCAGTTTTGGGAAATCAATAAATTTGAGGGAAAAGGCTGACAAGTAGAACAATACATAAAAGTTTTTATTATCTACATTCAACAAAATTGCGCTCAAAATACAACTATAGTACATCTAGGCCTTTAACAAGCAGTTTGCTCTCGGTTCCTTCCACTTGCTTTTTGCATTGTAAACTAGATTGCAATTATATATGTTTTGTAAATAAATTGGCTAATAAATATGTTTAAACTAACTATAGTATCTCTTTACGACAGTTTCAACATAAAATTGTCAATACATGTTTCAATTCTGCTTTAATTTACATATAAATGACTGAAAATTTACATAGAACATGGTTCATACAGAAGTTCTGAGACAAAATTCAAGTACTTTTCAAGGACTTTTTCTAATTTTCAAGGACTAAAATGATGTGCAAAATCTGAATACATGTCAGGATATATAGTCAAATGTCACCTTAAATCATATTTGGAACACAATGTAATATGTATCTTGGTTATTCAAATTAATATCAAGCAAAATACATGTTGATAATCTCAATATTTACTTCTTATTCAAATATGGATTTTTTGGTCATGAGGAACGACTGTATTGACTCATTGGAACGTTAATTTGTCAGATTTTGTTTATAAATGCCTTTCTTCTCATTGACGACTCTTCAACGCACTTTTGCCCATAATGCGCTGTGTCTATAACTAGTATAAGTTTATCCAACACAACGCAAGTACACTTGTGTTTGTTCCCCTAAAAATCCTTTTTCCATGCTTATAACTATCATTCGTGAGCAATGTCGATGAAAAAATGCACTTATTTCGCCTAAATTTCACAAATTTTCTGCGACCATGACTTTTGGTAAAGGGAAATCACTCCGGAAGCAAGTGTGTCTAAATTCCCGAATCCGGTACGTGGTTGATACATCACATGTGAGTAGGTTCGATAGACTCATACAGAAAAAGGTAAGACTGTTTTCTCGTCGTTTTAAGGCATGCTACAATTATTTTGGAGTTTTTTTATGCGGAACATACCAACTCAATGACTTTTTAAAGAAATTTAATTGTAAACAACTTTACCAAGTTTCCTTTCCAGTTGTTCACTAGTTCTGGTATCTGATGTACTCTCCGAGTCTCGTACAGGTGTACTGGTTCCTGAGGCACTGTTTGACTTGGCTCTTTTTGAGTCTCTTGTACTGTCTGAATCCTCTGTGAAAAGAATGTACATGTATGGACATGGTACAGAGCTACATCTCTTTACCTTTTAAATTTCTAAAATGGAATTGTCCATCTGCAAATTTGGGCAGCAGTACCATTTATTATCTATAGGGGTGTACAGTGAAAATTTATAAATTGTAAAGCTTACAGTGGAAATCATGATCACACAGCATAGATGTGCATACTGTTCATGATCTGCACTTGTTGCAAAGGTAGAAACAAATCAATACCAATCTACAAATAAATCTTATGACTGGTAGTCTTACCAATGTAGCTTTTTTCCCTACACAGCGTCCAACATATAACTTAATTACTGCATCAAGTATTTCTTATTACATGATGGTATATCAATTTGAAAAGAAATTATGCCAGAAAGGACTGACTAGGTGTGGATTGTACAAACTAGAAACTTCTTTTCTAAAGTATAACCCTAATCTATCGAGCTACTACAGTAACTAGGATCTGACCTACAATACCTACCATTCTCATCATCAGACTCGTCATATTCAAACACTGGCTTCTTCTCTAATGTTGTTGAGTCCTGCTCTTTACTTGCCTTCTTTAGTTTAAACTTTACACCTTTAGCTAGTATCTCTGCTTTTTCTTGTTCTTTCTTTCTCTCCTCTGCTTCCTTTTCTTTTTTCTCTCTCTCTATCTCCTAGAGTAATTAAATGTAAGTACATAGTACATTTTTTTACAATCCATATGTAGGAACTGCAGCATCACAATTTTAAACAAAGAAAACTTGCAGTATTTTGATTTTTCATTGTGAGTACAATATTTAGTGAAACAAATGCATACAAACTGTCATATCTAAATATTTGATCACCACTAGCTTGATTAACAAGAGCTGTCAGTAGGACAGCGTGCTCGACTTTTTTAGTGCTTGCCAATAAAACAAAACTTTGACAGTTAAGGGCACACAAGACTTTAACTAGGAATTTATAAGTACAAATCAAGAAGAGTTATCTTCTTTTGCTTACAGATATGTCTTACGATGGTATGTAAGTACTCCAACTTTCAAAGTAATATCTCAAATGGTTAAGTTAACAAGTGGACAAGAATGAAAATTTTAACTGAGTTTCTAAGTCAAAAAGGGCCATAATTCAAATAAAATCCTTGACAGAATTACCTTCTCCTGCCCATGTTTGGGAATCATGATGGTAAACAAGTATTCCAACTTTCAAATTAATATCTCAAACAGTTCAGTCAAAAAGTGGACTGGTACGAAAAACTTAACCAAGATTCTAAGTTGATAAAAGGCCTTCATTTTTAAAACAAATCCCTGACAGAGTTACCTTCTCTTGCGTACAGATGGGGGTAATGATGTGAAATAGCATTAGAAGTTTCAAAGCAATATCTCAAAGGGTTAAGGTAATGAGTGGATTTTACCCATATTCAATGTATTTTCTAAGTCAAAAAGGGGCATAATTCTGTCAAAAACCTTGACAGAGTTATGTCCTCTTGTCTGTTGATGAAGGTCGTGATGGTAAACAAGTACGGTTAGTTTCAAAGCAATACCTCCAGTGGTTTTGAAATAAAGTGAGGTGGTACGAAAAACTTAACCAAGCTCAATACACTTTCTAAGTAAACAAGAGCTGTCAGAAGGACAGCGCGCTCGACTTTTTTAGTGCTTGCCTATAAAACAAAACTTTGACAGTTAAGGGCACACAAGACTTTAACTACAAATCAAGAAACATTTTCACAGAGTTATCTTCTCTTGCTTACAGATAGGTCTCATGATGGCACATAAGAACTCCAACTTCCAAAGTAATATCTCAAATGGTTAAGTCAACAAGTGGACAAGAATGAAAATTTTAACTGAAATTCTAAGTCAAAAAGGGCCATAATTCAAATAAAATCCTTGACAGAATTACCTTCTCCTGCCCATGTTTTTGGATCATGATAGTAAACAAGTATTCCAACTTTCAAATTAATATCTCAAACAGTTCAGTCAAAAAGTGGACTGGTACGAAAAACTTAACCAAGATTCTAAGTCGATAAAAGGCCTTAATTTTTAAAACAAATCCCTGACAGAGTTACCTTCTCTTGCATACAGATGGGGGTAATGATGTGAAATAGCATTAAAAGTTTCAAAGCAATATCTCAAAGGGTTCAGGCAATAAGTGGATTTTACCCATATTCAATGTATTTTCTAAGTAAAAAAGGGGCATAATTATGTAAAAAACCTTGACAGAGTTATGTCCTCTTGTCTGTTGATGAAGGTCGTGATGGTAAACAAGTATGGTTAGTTTCAAAGCAATACCTCCAATGGTTTTGAAATAAAGTGAGGTGGTACAAAAAACTTAACCAAGCTCAATACACTTTTTAAGTAAAAAAGGGCCATAATTCTGTCAAAAACCTTGACAGAGTTATGTACTCTTGTCTGTAGATGGAGGTTATGATGGTAAACAAGTATGGTAAGTTTCAAAGCCATACCTCTAATACTTCTGAAATAAAGTGGGGTGGTACGAAAAACTTAACCAAGGTGTGACGCCAACGCCGGGGCGAGTAGGATAGCTCCCCTTTTCATAGAAAAGTCGAGCTAAAAAAGGGCCATAATTCTGTCAAAAACCTTGACAGAGTTATGTACTCTTGTCTGTAGATGGAGGTTATGATGGTAAACAAGTATGGTAAGTTTCAAAGCCATACCTCTAATACTTTGAAATAAAGTGGGGTGGTACGAAAAACTTAACCAAGGTGTGACACCAACGCCGACGCCGGGGCGAGTAGGATAGCTCCCCTTTTCATAGAAAAGTCGAGCTAAAAAGGATTGCGTCAAGAACTGGGCCTTTGCAAATCAATATTTTGAATTCAACCAGTAACTTTACTGTACATACAGTTAACCTGCCTAAAGCAGACAATTAAGGGATCTGTTAAAAGTAGTCACTTAAAATAGGTGACTGATATACATGCAGATGTACTTCTAACAGAAATGACCATTTTAATAGGTTAATTATGACATGTGCCTCCTAAGTTGGATCACAACTGACACAGATTTGACTGTGGTGTATTATCGGTAAGCAAAACAAGACATTATCTTACCTCTTGGAACAGGTGTCTCTTGAAGTTATAGTATGGATAATGTGTGTGCCATGATTCAAGGAACTGAAACCTTGTATCTTTTTTTGTCTTTACCACAATTTCAAACTCCTCTCCATTCTTTGCTACATACATGGCCATCCGGTCGATGATTGGCTGAGCATCTGGTGGGGGCGGGACTATCTGAGCAGGAGGCGAATTTGTTCTTTGTACATCACTGAAATGTTTATAAAACAAGTTATGTTTCTATGGTTTAACCTGTCTGAAGCAACAAGCCAATGTATGCACTAAAGGTTACCACTTAAAGTAGTTGACTGTTTAATACAGGTGTACTTAATACAAAAGTGACCAATTATGATACATAAGTATTGCTATATTACGACAGATGGTTGCTTGTGGTAAATATTAACACAAGTTAACTGTTTGACATCATTTTCAAGTTCCCTATCGACTTAAAGACTCAGATTCGTACACTTGGTTGACACATGTAAATACAGTCAACCCTGTGAACAAAAAGCGCTGCCTGGAGAACAATAATATTGAACAACATGGTCTTACAACAATCAAAGTGTTTTACAAGAGATGACTAGTGCTACGTTTTTTCTTCCTAACTTTTGACTGAAGTTGATTTTAATGTAAATCTGACTGTATTGCAGTCAGAAATGCTGATGACCTTTGACTTTAAATTTTCTAGGAACAGTTTTTCACTCTGTTTCGACAGTTAACTAGAGCTATCACTAAATGTGATTAATACCCCCAAAAGGATTGCTTTATAAACTGAAGAAGTTCGTAGTAACATAATACCTTGCAAACAAACTAAAAAGAGATATTGTTCTTAGCAGTTCCTCTCATTGTGCTTGACCATTGTATGAAGTTGTATTGAATTCCAACTTGTAGTTTTCGAAAAATGCTCCAAACAGGGAAAAGTAACAAGGGGAATAACACAGTAATTAGTCAAGATGGAGTTATGGTTCCTGTGCACTGCACTCCCTCTCACTGTGCTTAACTATTGTATGAAGTTGTATTGAATTCCAACCAGAAGTTTTCAAGTTATGCTCCGGACAAGGAAAAGTAACAAAGGGTAATAACTCTGTAATGAGTCAAGATGGAGTTATGGTTCCTGTGCACTGCACTTCCTCTAAATGTACTTGACCATTGTATGAGGTTGTACTGAATTCCAACTAGTAGTTTTCAAGTTATGCTTCGGACAAGGAAAAGTAACAAAGGGCAATAACTCAGTAAATACTCAAGATAGAGTTATAGTTATTGTACACTGCACTTCCTCTGAGTGTGCTTGATCATTGTATGAAGTTGTATTGAATTCCAACCAGTAGTTTTCAAGTTATGCTCCGGACAAGGAAAAGTAACAAAGGGCAATAACTCTGTAATTAGTCAAGATGGAGTTATAGTTCTTGTGCACTGCATTTCCTCTCCATGTGCTTGACCATTGTATGAAGTTGTATTGAATTCCAACTTGTAGTTTTCAAGTTATGCTCCGGACAAGTAAAAGTAACAAAGGGCAATAACTCAGTAAATACTCAAGATAGAGTTATAGTTCTTGTACACTGCACTTCCTCTGAGTGTGCTTGATCATTGTATGAAGTTGTATTGAATTCCAACTAGTAGTTTTCAAGTTATGCTCCGGACAAGGAAAAGTAACAAAGGGCAATAACTCTGTAATTAGTCAAGATGGAGTTATGGTTCTTGTGCACTGCACTTCCTCTCAATGTGCTTGACCATTGTATGAAGTTGTATTGAATTCCAACTAGTAGTTTTCAAGTTATGCTCCGGACAAGGAAAAGTAACAAAGGGCAATAACTCTGTAATTAGTGAAGATGGAGTTATAGTTCTTGTGCACTGCACTTCCTCTCAATGTGCTTGACCATTGTATGAAGTTGTATTGAATTCCAAGTAGTAGTTTTCAAGTTATGCTCCGGACAAGGAAAATGCAACAGACCGCCCGACCGCCCGACCACCGGGTGACTCCTATATACCCCCCTAAACTTCGTTTTGGGGGTATAATAACACTGATCCTTCCATATAATACAGACAGGTCTCTTTAGGTTATGTTTGACAAATTAAACCTAAAGAAATGAAGGTTCTTCCAAGCAAGTGAAAACAAAATGAAACTTTAAAGAGATATTATATGAGAATGGAACTACATGTTACAGCAATTAAATTGTTAACAATAAACAGATGAAAAATTACCTATCAGAGTGTTCCTGTGGCTCTTGTTTAACCTGCGTAGAGTCGCTGGATTTAGGCAACTGCACAGGTTCAATCCCTGGTGGAGGAGGCATAGATGTCCCATAAGCTGGCTGTGCCACACAAGCTGGTAGAGACGAGGACTCCTGGGGCTCAGATTTGATCTCTTTCTTCATTTTTACTTCTCTTTCCCTTTAAATATGATTTCAATTTCTTGTGAAATACATTTAATTCAGCAAATGTAAAATAATCAGTTTACACGAAGGTTGTAACCGCTCCACATTTTCTAAATATTTTTTGAGAGAAACTGATCAACTTTTTCATGACATTATGATCAAGTGACTGTACCTAGTAAACTTACTGTAGTAGTACCACATTCAAACTAATGATGCCGCGACTGATTTTTGAAATATCAT
Source organism: Saxidomus purpurata (assembly GCA_022818135.1). Taxonomy (NCBI): domain Eukaryota; kingdom Metazoa; phylum Mollusca; class Bivalvia; order Venerida; family Veneridae; genus Saxidomus; species Saxidomus purpurata. Next base: position 2,687,037 of record JAFMSR010000007.1, on the reverse strand, counting down.
CATGGTTTTGATTTTGTGACCTACATAACTGGTATGACAAAGTAGAAGAAAGTTCCTGGAGGTCTCTTGATTTCTTTTATACAACATCTTCACAAATTCAAATGAAATTAAACACATCAAAGTACAGAAAGAGCCCTAAGTAAAATTGAAAGTGTTAAGTGGAGTCTTGTGAGTGTTACAGAATAAAATGGTTGTGGGTTCAAGCCCTACTTGAGTCATGACTGTACCTCCTCATATGACACCAGTACTGGTTTTTCCAGGAAGTGAACTCGTGAGTGACTTGATAAGCTTCAAGCTTACAATTGAGCTTAAATAAATTAGTATAAACTAAAACTTAAATTTTCTAAAGTCTGCAAACACGTTTAAGCATTGGAACACTTTCCTGAATAAAAAAAATGTTAGAACATTTAAATGTGCATTTCGAACATTAATCTTACCATACTGACTACAAGCAATGCTTCTCAAGTCATTACTTGTAGAAAATAATCCATTGCAAGAGTTTAGGCTTAAAATCAATGTAAAATTGAATGTGTAAATACTTAAAAACATAATCCACTGCAGTACATGACACATAGATATTTCCAGCAACAATGTAGAAACAACAGTCTCATAAACTGCTTTAACTGCTTGTGTATATTGATCCCGACTTTTACATCTATACTGACAAAGATCAATACTACCAAGCTGTCGAGTATGAAGCTTATATTATTACTTTTTTTTATTCTTTTGCTTTTACTGTTCATACATTCTTCAAGTTAACTTTTTCTAATGTAGCTGAAAGGTTTTGCGTACCATAACTTGAGTCTTCATTATCACTAACAAGAAAACGAGCTAAGTGACACATGACATATGACCTTGACCTTACAATACTGAACAACATATCTTTCTATAATGTTTTAACATGTTTACTTAATTCAGTGAAGTTAACCTGAAATCCAAAATATATAGTAACAAAGTTTGAGCTGAGGTCACAAGTGTTGTGTACAATGCAACTTCCCATGATGCAATGGAACCCTTTTCCAGATTAATTGTTATCCTATAAACAATTTATAAGTTATGATCAACACATGATCTGACCTTTGACACAAAGTTTGACCTTGACCTTTCCTCTGAGGACCCGAGTGTTGTTGCCATGGTTACATAATCACATGATGCTGTAAAGATTTTGTTATCACAATAACCTTACCTTTTCTTCTCTTCTACTTCCTTGTTCACTTTAGAGAATGACTGCAGTAACTGCCCATAAGATGTCTCGTGTATTGATACCTTCGGCATTTGTATTGGTTTGTAAGGCTGAAATGTTTATTTTCTGACTAAACATCTGTCTTACCAACAAGATAGCCTCACAAATTTACTGCCTCATTCTACTACATTACAAGTATTTTCTTCATTATGTTATTGTAAAAACGCATGAACATTGGACAATTTACATATTGACCTCATTAAAAGCCAGTAATTGTAAAAGAATACCTTATATATAATGTCTTCAGTTGAAAGGCACAAACCATTAACCCTTAATCAGAGACGGGTTTTGTTATTATAAGTGACCGACATTCACCACTTCAACACCGATGCTGGCCATATTCTTTTTAAAGTAAGAATTTATTGTGTAACAAGTTTCTGTGACATCTTACCTCCTGTGGTACAGGTGAGGCCCTGTTTGTTGTAAGTAATGTAGGATGAAGATAACCATGTCCACCATCATCTCCTTCTCCACCTAAACAAACAAATAATACATGTACATACTGTCTGCAATTACTATCTACTTGATAGATGATGCTGACTAGAACTCTTACTCAGTTTTCACAGAATGCTTTTCTAACAGGAATTGTTATCACTAACGTAGCAAGGATTTCTCAGAAACAGCACTATAACTGTTATTTTAAATGACAGTTGAATGTTTTTTTTATAATGTTATGTATATATATTATACAGAGAGAAAATTTTGTACCAGCTCTTCAGGTGTCATCCTTTGGGACTGTTACAGCTTCATCACTGAACAGTGAACAGAAAATGCATTTTCTTTCATCAAAACCTACCTAACAATTTGTCAATACCACCAAAATGAAAGCAAAATCAGTTGTAGCAAACATTTCTGCAAAATTCTGAAATACAGGACCAAGCTGACGACCTTGCAAAAACCAGTGAAGGTTTTTCTAGACCTGTACATCAACCAAAAAAAAGGATGTCTTTGTTGCCAGGCAACAACAGAAACTTACTTTCATTAAGAGCATCAGGATGTTCCTCCTTCACAGGAGATTTAGGAATGTATTTCTTTGTTTTGATCATCTTCACAAGATGTTTGTAATATGGATGAAGGACATCCTCAAAATGCATGAACATGAACTGGGGATTGTTTGCCTGCTTTGTCTTCAACACTATCTCCATCTGAATCCCATGTTCTGCCACAAATTTGGCTGTCTTTTCTATAACTGCATTTTCTTTAATGGTTGAAGGCTGCAAAATTTCAAAAATTATGATACAATATAAAACGACCTGCTTCCTGGCTTTAGCCAATTAACACTTTGCTAAAAGTGTTGAATACTTGACAGATACAATACATGTATGTTTAGTTTAATTGCAAATGATTCACCCATGCCTTTGTTGCATGCCCACACTGTACAAGCACCACAGAAAAAATGTTGCAGAAAAACTAAAACTTTCCTCAACAAACATTTTGCTTAAACTTCTTACTCTTTTGTATTGACTTAAACTTCTTACTCTTTTGTATTGACTTAAACTTCTTACTCTTTTGTATTGACTTAAACTTCTTACTCTTTTGTATTGACTTAACAGCAGTCAGCTACTCTTTGTGCATGAAGCTTGTGTCTTCTTTTATCAGACAAAAGAAAATTGCAGTAGGTTTGACGATCTATTTATTTAAAGAAAATAGCCACAATTACAAAGTAAGGCTTAAAAGAAAATATGTCCGTTTCCTGTAACTAATATGTGACTGAACTTGCAATTTGATGGGTACCTGTAACAGTATTCAGCTATTCCTAGGTCTTTGATGTAATGTTTATCAATTAATAAAAAAAAACGTTTTTTGAACACAGACAACACCAGATTCCATTAAAATATAAATTTAATATATGTTCATTTTTTTTAGGGTCATAAAAATTTTTGGGTCGGGGATAAAAAAGGAGCCCTCGGTAGCCTAACTTACAATGTCAACACCGGCTGGTACTTGTAGCTCCTTAGCAGGAACAAATGCAGCTTCTTCTGGGTTAGATTTTGGCTCTTCTGGAACTGAAACACAAAGTCTAATCAATTAGTCAAAGTCACTAATTAATGGTCAAATCTAGACCACAGTATACTCAGCATTTCAGAAAACTAAAACTTTAAGTGAAAAATCAGTAATTTTTGTTTTTTGCATATGTTGTTTGTAGTCAGACAGGACTCAGCATTCTTATAATATATGTACATTTAATTTATGCTTTGAAGTCATTTATACCTGGCTCTGCATATGCTTGTCCAAATGTGTCGTAACTAAAGCCAACAGCTTTGTATCCTTCAGAAAGTGACTCATAATATCTCTTCCATTCCTCCTCTGAAAAATATATACAAATCATTAACGAACAATGTCAGACATTATCCTCAACATTGATGTCTTTTTCAAATCCTTTAAGTAAAATGAGCAAAGCCTTTTACAGTTTGGCAAATTAGTTCACCAACCATGAAGATTTGCGGTTTGCTAAATTTTGTGACCAATGACAATACAGATATTCATTAAAGCATTAATTAAAATCAGATGGTGTGTCAATAAAATGAAATACAGTTTTTAGTTAGCTTAAATTTTTATCCGTACCTTCATACATAGTTTTCTCAGCTAAGTCTGTGTGAAGTTCCAAATAACGTTCCTCGTCACAAAGCTTCTCAACATGCTGCTCATCCTCACTCAGAACAGGGGCTGGTTTTCCTTTCAAGTTGTCTGCATCGTGAGGCCGTAGGTCATAAAGGTGACCCCGCCCATCATACCTGCAGGCAAGAACGAAACAGTCAAAAACTGTCAATCAGTCAAAAAACTACTACTTTTTAGATAGCATTAATGGCTTTTCAGATAGATCAGAAACTTGAAAAACCTAATTTTAAGCATATCTATGTCCTTATCATTTATTAACGCATATACATAGATTCATAGTTATTCAGTGGCAAATTGAATAAACTATTCTGTAACAGCCACACCAGATACTGCCAATCGCTGATCAAATCTGAAAACAAACCTGGAATGAAAAAGCCATAAGAGTCAGACATTTTGTAAGCAGGTAAACAAGACAAAGTAGCTTACTATATTGACTACGGACATCACAGTTAACTTATTTTTCACATTAAGTAAGAAACAGTAAGTTCAGTAAAACAAACATTTGATACAATTACCCGTTACTGTCCAATATGCACACATTACACCTGAAAACAATTCTACACAACTGACTACCAAATATCAGCTGTCATTTTTTTTGTGCATGAAGGGAGATAATCCATAGCAGTGCATCAAGGGAAGTAATTTCCTCTCTGTGTCCTTGAACAGACTCCCATTTGTCGGTTCTTTCTCTAATGAGCAGTTTTCGTCATCGGTCACCTGTTTTAAACTAAAGTGTATATTAAAGCAATCGACAATCGCGAATTTAAACCTTTTTCGTTAACAATCGAGAGTAATCCACGCCAGTTGAAGTGAACACCGACCTGTCTATCTTCAATGATTCATCCCCCATCCACGGGATCATGTATGCCCCAGAATCCACCAGTTTCGCTTGCTCGTCATCCCGGAACAATTTGCAGTGATATCCAAAGACAAACAACTCTTCATTTCTTGGGTTATCGTTTGAATCTTCGTTTTGTCCTCCCGGGTCAGGGAACAGCCATTCGTTCGCCATTTTCTCTTTTTTCGGTGTCCGTGATAAATACGAGTTATGAGGTGCAGCTATGATAATCACGGCAAGGAACCAAACTCCCCGCAGCGGTTACTTCCCCTTCATATTTTATTTTGTTTTGTATCTTGTATGTGGTATTGTATTTTAAATATATAGAAGCTTTTCAGTTATATATTTGATTCAATATTGAATGTATATTGACTCATAGGTGGAAGAACCATACCTTTGACATTGTAATAAATTAAAAAAAAACTTTTTTGTTCATAGGTCTTTACCATAGACATCGTATATATAATAAATCCTGCCATAGACAAGGTTTAAAGCATAAGCTATATGAAAACAAGCATGTCACTACGAAAAACTCTTCCATTTCTTTCAAATTTAAGTTGCGTCAAACAAATTTGGACGATTTGATTTTCACTCAACCCAGAGAAATGTCACACATTTTCCAATGGTGATTTTCGCTAAATTCTCCAGAAATATTGCGGTACTGCGTAAGGCAACCATCATTTGAACATAAAATATGTATGTTTAGACTACAAATCATGTCGTAGATCGAACCTTTACTCCAATGGGCTCAGTGCTACAGCGGATTTTGCAGAGTTAAGGTTCTTGTATACTGCACTTCAACTCAATGTCCTCTGCCTGTGTGCAAAGTTTAAATAAACACTTTCATAGTTATGCTCTGGACAAAAGTGTGATGGACAGGCGGATGGACTGATGGAGCCCATTGCGAAGGCGAAGGGGATAATAATCAAGGGACTATAACTGAAGAATCATTCATTACTGCTTGGTACAGAATTGTCTCATATAATCGCGCTCATTTCCAAACAGTGATTGCTGTGAAATAGTGTTGACACAAATGTGCTATATCCGAGGGTCAATAATTGAGCTCCAACATGCTGATAATTTGCATGTTTACCCTTGGTCCTAATGTTTCTTACGAGGTTTTGTTGAATTCCAGCCAACTGTATGCTAAGAAATGGCACCGGCAGTCACACGAACATGTAAAAAATCAAAATCAGTAAAAGGACTATAACTCATAGAAAACTCAAAAAGACAGAACTTTCTAACATTTACAACTGCTAACGAAACTGATTAGAAGACAAATCAAAATGTAACAGTCAGAGTTCATTTCGGCGACAGCTGATCACATCTTCAAAGAAAGCACAATGCTTTATTACGCCGCTCCAATCAGAGCGACGCAGTTTTATCCAGGTATGCTGTCAATCAATATTTACTGATAACGTGATAAAATGTGTCGTAAGTGTGGCAACCGCTACTTAGGTCAGTTCCAACATGTCTTGTTATAGGGGGAATTGTTAAATGAATCCATGGCCATTAAAGTTATATTTTTGTCGGCAACGGTATTATTATATAGTAGGATTTTGACTTGTGAGCTATGACCTATTCATAGAATATAAAAGTATAAAAGTGCATTAAATACCATCGATTTGACGCCATCTACAAATTTAGCACTGCACGGGAAAACGATCATCAAGACTTCTTTACATGCACGCGACGGTTATTCTATTGTTCAAATTATCATATGATTGGTTTTCGAATGATTATAGTTTTGATAATCAGAGCCTAATACCCGTTTTGAGTTGAACATATTTGTAGATACTACATAAAGCAGAAGATTCTTCTATTAAATCACTGGTAGATATAGGGGTGTACAATACCTCAATAGCCAGGTATCAATCGCTGAATACAATTTGAGCTTTATGAACAAATATTGATGTTATACACAGGTGTTAGAGGCCAAGTATAGTCCTTTTATGATAACTTGATAGCGCGTCATAGGATTAGGTTCAACTTGACAGGTAAATCAGGTATAACGGTTATCTCAGTACTTGTTACGGAGAATATTACATAAATAGTTAACAAATCGCGGAAAATAATTATTGCCTGAATAGGTCAACTGGTTAGTACGTAGACAATTTGATCGTATAGTTTGACGGTTCAGGTTCGAAACCAGGTGAATCTAATTTTTCATGAATCTTTTTTTTCTTTTCTTCGTTCTTCTTTTAGCAAACATGAAATTAAATACACGAGAATATCATGTCTAATATGTAAACCTTTCGTCAATACAGAACTCGTTTTGCCAGATTTTGTATGTACAGTGTAACCTCCACTAACGGTCACCTCCCACTAACAGCCACCTCATAACAACAGCCAGTTTTAATTCCCCCCGTTGAGTTTTTTATATGTTTTACCTCCCACCAACAGCCACCTCCAAACTCCGGCCAACGGCCACTATTTTTCATCCCGAATTGACAGAAAAACTCTCAAACGGCCAAGGAACACACTAACCGCCCGTCAAGATTTTGACCGGAAAAGGTTTCCATAAAGCAATTTTCGGAAAATTTCGAGTTATATTTTGGACTGAAATTCGGTCGTGGTCGGACGTGAAATTCGCCCACAGAATGGATGTATATGTATACGTACACAACAGTCACCCATTTCTGGTTTCCTAGGATGCGCTACGACATCCATAAATTGGTCTTTTGTGGAGTTTTTACTGTTCAGACACACTACGAGGTCATAAATGGTTTACCGTTGTATACGACAGTCGCCCAATATTGGATTTATGTACACCAATATCCCAAAATTGGTTCATTGTCGCAAAAGATGTTACCAGCGCCCATTTCTTGTTTCCCCGAGATATACTACGGTCGACATCCATATAATTATTGGTCTATTGTCATATATTGTTAGTTACTGCTCAAGTAAGGAAAAGGTTTACGTTTTACCCAACATATTCTTCACAGAAGGACAGGTATCATGTATCAAACACAGATCTAATTATGTATGTTCATGTAAAACATACAATACAGAATCCGGGACGGGAAGCTTGTGCCGGTTTTTATATACAGAAAAGTATGGACACCTGTACATGCAAACACCTGCGTCACCTTAAATTTCAAAACTAACAATTATTAAATATTTTAAAGTATGTCACGGTATTAAATGATCATTGCACCATTTGTGCACAAAACATCCGAAATTTAATACCTCAGACATTACCTGCGGTCTACGTATCTGATAACAAGTCTGCACCTGCCATCGTACATCATTTTATGCTTTGTTTACATACAACAAGTTTCTTGTACAAGACATTAAAGATAAGGCAAAGTTATGACTTGTACAAGAAATTTTTCTTCACAAGATCTAGCAAGAATTGCTTTGACAATTAATCACAAAATAGCGGGAAGATGTCTTCAGCACATAATATTGTCTTTAGCATGCAGACGAGTTTCTGATTTTTTAAAGAAAATATGAAATTAATGGTTTATGTTTTTAAAAAAATGCATGAAGTGTTCTTATCGAGAAAAATCTTTGATTGAATGACCAATACATATTAAAATGACTTAAATTTCATCTTGAAAACTCTCTTTTTTGTTCAGTGTGATAGTACTTTAAACTTGTATCATATAAATGTTCCCTTTTTTGGTATAAATTGATCAGTTGGTCAACTTTGTCCTTTGACCAAGCCATTGTGTACAAAATTTTTAAAAATGTACCTGAATTACCTCTCCCACACCTGTTTTTCCCATCTAACACTTCTTATCAGTAATTTGACAGCCAAGAAATTGTGAAAAAATAGAACAGGCTCTATTCTCATGCAAGAAAATTATCGCATATCATGTCACATAAATTCTGACAAAAGTTGCTCAAATGTGGGTGTTTACATATGAAAAATTCTTGTACAAGACATAAATAGTACTTATCTTAATGTCTTGTACAAGAAACTTGGAAGGTGTAAACCCCCACTTATACTACCAAAAACTTAACTTCTCATGATTAAATTTCGTTTAGAATGTGTTTGAAAAGAAAATATAAGATACTTGTAGTTTATATCCCGAAAAACTGTACGTACATGTGCTTCTAATATTTATAATACTTTTATTGCCACTTTGACATTCTGTATTAAACCCGATCATAGGAGCTCGATGTCGGGATTATGCTTTTTCCGGCTTCGTTTTGTCTTTTTACATTTATTTAAGAACCGAGCTAACAAAATATGATCTTTTTTTCCCCGGATCTTAACTTTCATATTTTACCGCTGAAGTACCTGGTAGACTGAAAAAAGAAAAGGAGTGACATACGCCATGTTATCCAACACAAACTGCTAAGAGTTACGTCCCTCAAAAACTCAATGTGACGCAACATGGAACCGGAACCTTATACATGTAAACATTTCAAAAACTGGCGGAACAGTTTATTTTTTTCTAATGAAGCAGTCATGGACTATTATCTTGCCATACCATTTGAACAAATTGAGCACACGGTCTATGAGTGTTGCAGGAAAAAAAATGAAGCTTAAAAAAAGAAAAGGGACGTCACTCTTAGCAGTTTGTGTTGGATAACATGGATGTCACTCCTTCTCTTTTTTCAGTCTACCGGGTACTTCAGCGGTAAAATATGAAAGTTAAGATCCGGGGAAAATAAGATCATATTTTGTTAGTTCGGTTCTTAAATAAATGTAAAAAGACAAAACAAATCTTGAAAAAGCATAATCCCGACATCGAGCTCCTATGAACCCGATTAAAAACAACAAAAAAGCTGATCATATATATATTACCGCAAAATAATCCCTCTGAGCAACAGCCACCTCTGGACAACAGCCAATTACCATTCATCCGATTGATGGCTGTTGTAGGGAGGTTGCACTGTAAATATTTCATACCCTATATGAATTAATTGTAATGCATTGCTCGCATTCCTATTCAGAACTTTACGAGAACAGATGTTAATATTTCCATGAAATGTGTTAACTCTTGATAATCAAAGAATTTAAACGGGATTTATAAAAAAAAGAAAAAATAGAAAGCCTAACATTATGGGATTCGAATCAACGACCTTGTCATAAAAAGATGCAATTTCACTTCCGTTACCACTAAGCCAATGACTAGTTCTATATTATCTTTGTGAAAAACAATACTTATTGTATTGACAAAAAGCTGTCTTACCTGTTTTGGTGTTTTCAAAATACCAGCAAACGTAAACATCATGTGACGCAACTTTCAAGTTATCATAAAAGGACTATACATTTCATATATTGCGTCAATATATAAAGAATAGATTTAAATGTATCTTTAACATGGCGTGAACAAATACCCTTCATTTGCAAATGGGTGATTCCCTGCAGAAATGTTTATTAATGAGCTACGCATGAGAATTGTATTGTTTTTTTTTTATTTGAAGTAAGATACACATGCCATGTTTATCAGTATCGTATGTGTACAATTAACTACATGACACATTAACTATATAATTATATCAAATGTCTCTCCGCGAACACATTATTTAGTTTAGAAAGCTTGTAGCTTATCGAGTCACTCGTGAGTCCGCTTCCTGGAGAAATAGTACTGGTATCATATGAGGAGGTACGGTCGTGAAACCCAGTTGGGCTCGAACCAGAAACGGCCTCCGGAATGAGCGGCAGACACCATAACCTGTACACCACCACTCCCCTTTTTCTTATTTTTTGACCGCAGTGAGTTTATCCGATATGACATACATGTATGCCATAGAAATACAATAAAGATATATAGAGGTAGGCAAAAACACAAGCCGATTGTGTTTTTCACCACACACAATTTTTCACCGGCGTTTTCCAGCCGTAAAAACGCCCGTCGTTTTATTGTGATGAGATATTTTTAAAAACTGTTTTCTTTATCGTTCGTACACGTTTCTACCCGACACAATGATAGTTACATGTTAAAGTTTGAGTAATTATATGTGTCTACATGTTGTTACCCGTTCCCTCATGCGTGCGTGTGTAACATGTCAATTGATTTGACATATGTTTCGGCAGCTTTCATTTAAACAAGAGACATAGAAGGGCCAGTATCGCTTAGTTTCCGCACAATAAACAGTCTAAAGTCATCACTAAAGACGCGTTGTACATAAAGTAATAACTAGTATAGTATTGATTGGTAATTGTCAAAAAACTGATAAAAGGCGGAGTTTAGGAAACCAATATTGGGCGGTGCTTCATAGCTTCTTTGACAAGCGAGTCGGCAACGTTCAAACATTTGTGCATTGCTTTTGATGTTATCGGTAAACCTCCTGACTCTAATCAATTTCGTTAGCGGTTGTATTGCATCACTAAGTATGAAGGCTTCCTTTGAAGTTTTCTTGAATTCCACTTGGTGGTTACTGACACAAACTTGTTAAACCATATGTAGAAATAACTGAGTGAAAACACACTGAGCCATAACATGCTTAAATCAAACACACCTATCAGTACTGAAGCTTCCTATGACTCGTGGTTGCTGAGACACGGAGCCCGACATAGCGGTGACTATATGCTTCCAGCTTCATGGAAATTTATCTCAGTAACAAATACACGTCTGGACTGAAACAACACGAAAATCCTGGCCTCTTTTAAGCTATGAAATTGTTTCAAATTTTAAAAGGGGTCCACATAATTATGTTTCTCCCTCAATATAAATTAAAACATTTGTATATATGAAGTGCATATGCACTAATCAAAACGTCTTAGCGTCAAATTGACCCTGCTCTGGGTTCACTTGAAGAGAAATATTTAAAAACTACTACCAAGACTGTTAAAATCATGTTGACCTCAAGGCCCAAATTAGCTCCGCCCAGGGTTTAACTGTTTTTACATAGGTTTATATATGAAACTCTTCGTGTCTCTAACCACAATGCATAGAGCTTAGATATTTGACAGATAGCATTGCCTAATGGTCCTCTATCAAGAATGCTCAAATCACGAAGCTCCATCCATGGATACAGTTTTGCATGAAAGTTTCAACTTCGATATTGACTGACCTTGACCTATTTTCTTGTTTTTTAAGCTACAGCAATGACATTTGAAGTACATGTATATGGATAGTTTTGCATGCAGATTTAAACATTGAACTTGACCCACTTTGTTTTTGAAGCTACAGCAATGAAATTTGGACCATGTATACAGTTTTGCATGTAGATTTCAACTTAGACATTGGCTGACCTTGACCTACTTTCATGTTTTTGAAGCTACATCAATTAATTTGGAACCATGTATACAGTTTTGCATCTACATTTCAACTTAGACATTGGCTGACCTTGACCTACTTTCCTGATGAAAATGGAGCAATATGTAGTTTTGAATACAGATTTCAACTTTGACGTAGACTGTAGGCCTAGATTTTTGTTTTTCAAGATAGAAGATTTGTTCAGTTTTGTAGACTAATTTCCTATGACTGACTGCGATTACATGACCTTTTGACCTGCATTCTTGTTTTAACCTGCAGCAATACTCTGGTGAGCAATATAGGACCATCATGGCCCTTTTGTTAAATTATCTTTTTTCTGTATGAAGTTAGCTTTTTCTCACGAGATGGTTATTTGTGACAAATCACTATTTCACTGTTCTAATAAAAGAACTCCACTTTAGCCTTTTTTGTTTTAAAAATATGTGTACCTCTTTCTCATTCATGTGTTTACTTCAGGAAGTATCCATGGATTATTGTTTTAAAGCTTTGTAAAAGATAATTGCTAATAGTATAGCTGGTGAAATTCATCTAAATGTTTGCTCATCACTAGATAAATGTTATGACAATTGGAGTGAATAAAAGTTTTATTTTATCATCTTGATTAAGTTTAACTAATTAAGCGGCTGAGTCAAATATCTCAACTGGTACTCTAGGTAAAGCAGATACCCAGTCAAAGTACACAAAAATTAAGGGCTCTAGCCACTACACAGAAGTTTTGAACCAGCTGTCAAACATAATGTGTATGAAATGTTGATAAATACAGCAAACCCTCAGTTCACACAGCCAGGGAAGCACTGGGAACCAGACTCCAAACACAAAGGTGACAAAGACAAAGAAGACAACATTCATCAAACAATTGCTGTTTTAATAAAGATAAAATTTGATAAAACAGAACAGAATGTACAAATGAGACTAGTGTAAACAGACTAGAACATGTGTGCAGAGACAATGTGTAACAATATATGGCAGGATGTCCAGTATGTAAAACTATAAAATGTAGGTTGTTCCAAATACGCAACAAGCATTCTAGATCAGCACAACATACAGTACATGTATCAGAAGCTTACATATCCAGAAAAATGCACTAATTTTGCAAATGCACGTTTACAGTCCTTGAAAGTGACATTGCTGTTTCCAAACTATATGTAAATGCATAAATAGGCCCCCTTTATGCATCCTGAATACATTATTATGAACATGTTGGTGAAATACAGAATACACATTTTATTTGGAGCTGGCTTTTGTACAAGATTTGTACAGTAGTTATGTACAGTCAAACCTGTGATCAAAGGCCACTGTTGGGAAGATACAAATGTGGTCTCTGTTTGCAGGTGGTCTTTATTAACATGTGTTTTACTACAGATGTGTATACCACTGTGATCTATAAGCTGGTCTTTATTCACAGGTGTTTTACGACAGATGTGTATGCCACACATTGGTCTTTATTTGCAAGGTGGTCTTTAACACAGGTTTAACTGTATTACTAATGACCGACATTGATTTTTAAGCTAAACAAATAGCCTCAAGTAAAAACAAAGTACATGTATTAAAATCATTTGAAAATTATGCATGACCAATAGTTGTAAACAATGTGAGTTAAATTTGTTTTGGCACTCATATATCTAAACTTTTGATTGGTAAACTTTTCTAATGTGTATAACTTCTGAGATGTATGACTGTAGTATTCACAGTTGACATACATGTATGTTTTTCTTTATATTTCTAACATGTACATAGAATTAAAAAGCAAGGTTAGGAATGATTTGGGACACCTGAACCTCTAAACCACTGCTCCCCTTAAGAGTATTCGAAAATGTGACCACAATAGCTCACCATGTGCAGTGGCCAATAGGAAACACCGTAACTGCTCCAGTACAGGTGACAAGGGTGGTAATATGGGATAAATCACATGTAAACATTTTGTGGGATATAACTGACGGACATGTACGAGACTTGTACTTGGAACAATATGGTAACAGGTACATCATAGAAATTTTTTATGCAGGATATTTCCTACAAAAACATGCAAAGAGTAAGAAATTTCTAACGCTTATCATTATCAGCATGGTACAATACTCCTTCCCAAAAGACAAAAATAGCTTTGCAAACAATGTACAGTGTCTGTAAACAATGTACAAAGTATTTGTAAACAATGTACAAACGTAAAACAATAAGAAGTAATCATAGCTGAGCTGTGTACATTTAGAAGTTTCTGACATATACAACTGAAGCTCAGCTGTTCCAGTGAAGTATTAAAAGAAGTTACAATTACCCTGATCAAGTTCACACGGTGTTGACCTGGAGTACACATTGTTACTGCAATGTTTTACAATATCCTCTGCCAAATGGTCGGATAATGACGGTAAACTTTTCCTATAATTTAGCCGTTTTTCTGTCAGACTTGTCTGAAGGTTTGTGTCACTGATCTTTAAACTCATACAGTCCTTCAGGGTCAGGTATGTATGCATCGGTGAAATAAAATCTATTGTGTCTTTTTGACCTTCATCACCAGAACAGTTTGTACCTGCATTTAATACCTTGGGAGAAATGAAAGATGTATTGTCAAAAAACTGAGAACAATTATCTACTTTTATCTCTGGAGTTTTAATATTCAAGTTGTCAGGACATATTTCTGGAGTAAAAACTAACTGACTCCTCAAGTTGCCGGTGACAGTCTGGATCACAGAGAACCTTGGAGATGATACTTGTTTAAAAGCAGATTTAAAAGCAAGCTTTTTGGTGCTTGGGAATGGACTGTATCTCTCTTCACTGTCTTTTGGTACCTTTTTCTCAGGCTGGTTTACATTATTTTTTATATTCTTTTGCTTCTTTTTGTTTATCATTCTTTTTGAGATTTTATTGGAATCAAAAGGATTTGAAACCCTACGACCAATGATAACTGCCGAGTTTTCACATGCAATTTCACTCTTCTCTAACACAGACTGGACTCGTGATTTGATACTTTCATATGTATGGTCTGGACTGGTTGTGCTCAAGTCATTTTGTGTATTAAGGTCTCTTGTGTGGACTGTGGTTTCACTAGTTATATTAAAGGCACCACTGTCCTGTTCAACACTTGCTACTGAATCTCTCCTGTTGACTTCACATGCTAGTATACTATTTATACTTTCATATGTGTGATCAGAACATCTTGTTGTTGATATCTGCCTTGACCTTCCAGGACTGCATGACCTTGCCTCAAGTGACTCAAGAGAGGTCATAGGTGAAAACATCCGGGGTCTTCCTGGTAATACGAGTGCAGTCTTGCGTAAAGATTTATACATGGTGTAGTCACTTGTTGAACTCTGTAACTTCTCATAATTAGAACTTTCATCACTTGAATCAAGTGACGAGCTGTTCTCTAATTTTTGAAAACTCTTACGTCTTATATGCTGATCTCCATGGTAATCTCGTCCCATGCTTTCTGTATCATAACTTATGTCAAGCCTATTGCTATCCCTGATATCAACCTCAGGTCCCGTGCAGTCTGAGAAATGGGTCATACTGTTTCTTGGATCTGATGTATTTACTTCAGTTTTCCTTACAGGAAGTGGCAGCTTACTGGATACATTGGCCTGAACATTAGTGAGGGGGACTGACAGATCAAAGTTTCTTCTTACACTTGGTTGTATGATTTTGATTTTTGGCCCACAACTGGGAACAATGTAAGAATCATTTAGAGAGTCAACTGATCCCATGTTATCTGCCAAACTGTCTGTTATGTCTGAAAAACATGGATTTACCTCCCCTGAAAGAAAAGATGTACACATTTTACTAAATATTTTTATCACAAGTAGAAGTGTCTAAATATAACAAGGTGAAAATGGTTCTAATCTTGCCTTAAAGAAATAATTTAGGCCTACCCTGCAAAATCTACGTAATGTACTTGTCCCTCTTTCACTTTTAAAGAGTTGGCTGTTAAAACATTGAATAGTGTAGATTACGATTGGACTGCATAGAAATGCAGGCTGATCGTGATCTACAATGGTCACAAAGGCCGAATCACTTACTGCCTATACGGTAAGAGGAAGTTTTCACAAGCATTTTATGCTAGAAAGATACCAAAGATCGTCTTCCAGAGTATCTAGAGTAAGGTATTTCCTACAATTCATATGAAATCTATATTGGTAACTTTATATACATTGCTTGGTCATTAAATAACAACACTGTAAAATAGTCTTGAATGTAAGAAATGAAGACACGAATCATTTCATGCTGAAGGTATGTTTGTAATGAGGGTTTTACCTTCACTTTCAAAGGCTTCATCTTCATCCCCTGATCTCAAACATGCCTGTGAATTACCATGTCGGAGACTGATATACGAGGCCTGATGGTCCATGGGTTTTACCAGAAGATTGGTTGTACCGGTCTGGTGGTCTATGGGTTTTACCAGCAGGTTGGTTGTACCACTACTTGAACTCAAACTATTACTGCTTGATGCCTGGCCAATGGTAAAATAAAATCAACAACTAAATATAAATATATTAAAACAGATATAAATCAACACTCAAGTCAAGTACAATGTACAGTCAAACCCAAATCCATCAAGTGGCTAGGAGATATTGAGCTGACACAAATTCAAGACTCAAATCTTTGACCTTAAGTTGTGTCCTTGACCTTGAGTCAGCATGGCCAGATCATGGGTTTTGCACATATAACTTGATGAGGTAAACATTTGACTACAGTTTCATCTTATCCTTCAAAGGGTTAAGGAGATATAGTCCAGCCAGGAAATCCCAAGATTTAAACATTTGACCTTAAGTTGTGACCTTGATCTTGAGCCAGCATGACCAGCTCATTGGTTCTGCAAATAGTCTTGATGAAATGAATTCATCAAAATCCTTCAAGGGGTTAAGGAGATATGGAACTGACAAGATATGTCAGACAGAAAGAAGGATGGAGACCATTCCTATAGTATATGCGGCGGGGATAAAATGAAAAGGC
Source organism: Saxidomus purpurata (assembly GCA_022818135.1). NCBI lineage: Eukaryota > Metazoa > Mollusca > Bivalvia > Venerida > Veneridae > Saxidomus > Saxidomus purpurata. The sequence continues at coordinate 2,670,212 of JAFMSR010000007.1, read as the reverse complement.
TCAAAAAGTGCTTTCCATCTTATCATGTATGTCAGGGCAACAACAACAACAACAACAATACTTTTATTTCATCCCAAATACAAAAACTGTATCAATATGGGGAAATGAGTATAATTTCATGTCAATCAATAACAGCAGTATATATTGGGGAAAGCCTACACAGTATATAAATATGTTAGTAAAAGTACAAACAGTGTATTTAAATTGTAGAGGGAAAAAAAAATCTTTTTTATAGACTAAAATTGTGGAATCATCGAAACTTGTTCATTATGATACCCATAAATTTTGCAAGCTTTTTTAAGTCATCAATACTGTTGGAATTTAATAAATTACTGTAAGAGTCAGGTGAATTCACACGAAATTTGTGTCTAATGTATTGAGATCGCTCGTTGCAAAAAAAAGAGCATGTAAGTAGATAGTGTTTTTCCGATCCAACTTCTTGAGAATTACATAAATTACATAATCTGTCGTTAAACGGTGTATTATTCCATCGTCCCGTTTCGACGGGTAGTCGTGAGTTTGAAGTGCGATAACGGAACATAGTAAGAGCGTAACACCTAGGTAATACAGACCAGTAGTGTTCTAGCTGGTATAATGATTTAAAGTGCGAATAAGCGATGCCTTTATTAGAGTTTTGCATATTTGAGTGCCAGTTTTGCAGAAATTGGTCCAATAGAACACGCTTTACAGTATATTTAATGTCCTTGGAACGTAGTTGTGCTTGGTTTAGCCACATGTCAGGCCGTCCAATGTCGACAAAAATAGATTTAATGTATGTAAGCCATTTAAACGTGTATCTGTTATGGTTTAACATAAAACTATATATTTGGAAGGAATACTTTTTATCCGAAGTAGTTAAAACTCTATTCCAAAATCCGATCATGCGCGTTTTAATAACTATATCTAACGGTGTTATTCCTAATTCCCCGAATAACATATACGTGGGTGTGCTTTTTCGAGCTTTACAAATCTTCCTTAAGAAGGTTTTGTAAATTGTGTTAAGCAGTTCTATACTTTCGAATCCCCAAATCTCACATCCATATGTGAGAATTGGTATGATTGTGTGTTCAAATAACTTAATTTGGAGGTCAATCGGGAGTTCTAAGTTATATATACGTATATACAAAAGATTCATTGCCTTTTTGGCTTGTTCTGCGAGGTGTTTCCTTGCGGCTGAAAAAGAGCCATTACTTGTGAAATACATTCCTAAGTATTTGTATTTATCAACGATTTGAATTATTTCATCGTTTAAAAGAAAATGAAATTTACTTGTAACACGTGTCCCAAATACAATAACCTTGCTTTTTTCTAAATTAACAGAAAGTTTCCACGTTCTACAATATTCAGAAAAATAGTTCAATGCATTTTGGAAGTCATGCTCGTTATCCGAAACTATGACCGTGTCGTCAGCATACAAAATAACGAGTAATTTTAACCATTGTTGTGCATTCCCAAATTGCAAATTGATACCTTTGGCGCCAGATATTGTCATGGCAGCCTCTAGGTCGTTTAAAAACAGGGAAAAAATAATCGGTGAAAGATTTTCACCTTGACGCAATCCACGTTCGCATGGGAAAAAGTTAGAAAATTCTCGATTTGTGAAAATACAAGATTTGATGTTACTATACATATTATAGACGACCTTAAACAATTTGCCATTAATAGAAGATGCTAGTAGCTTTTGCCATACTCCTGCCCTCCAGACAGAATCAAATGCTGCAGCAAAATCGATGAAAGCGCAAAAGAGCTTTTTCTTCGACTTTTTCAGAATTTCAACAAGACTATGCAATAAAAACATGTGATCAGTTGTCGAGTAGCCCCGACGGAAACCTGCCTGATTTTCATTTAGAAGTTCTAGCTCGTTCAAGAAATTTGTAACTCTAGTGTTCAAAATTGAAGTGAAAAGCTTAGAAAGACAACTTAGCAAAGTGATTGGTCTAAAATTAGAAGCATCTGTTGAGCTTCCCTTTTTGTATATAGGAATAATGTAACCTTTTAACCACGATTCCGGCATAATACCTGTATCAAGAATTCGATTAAAGAGAATAAGGTAATAGGGCATCATAACATGTTCTGAATTTTTTATATATTCATTAACAACGCCATCTGCTGGACTGGGTGCCTTTGAGTGTTTCAATATACTTATATGTTTTGAAATTTCATCCTCTGATATGGGAGAGTTTAGAATATCGTCCCCGGCCAATATTTCATTCATATCAAAATTAAGGTCTTCTTCGTTACTCTCATTAGCGTTTTTATTCTTAAAATAATTATAGAATTCATCAATACTTGGCATATTGATTGTGGATTTTGTTTTTAAGCTATTTATTATTTTCCAGTATCTTTTTGGTTCATTAGATCGGAGTTTACGGATATTTACTTCTTTCTTATGTTTGTGTTCTGTGATATATTTATTCATCGTCTGTTTATAAAATTTACTAGCAGCTTTAAGTCTCAGACGGCTGACTTCATTTTTGTGTTTGTCATAATATTTTTTAGCTTTTAAATACTTTTTCTGCGCTAGTCGACATTGATTTCCAAACCACACCTTATCATGTGACCTACGCGGTACGTTCGAACGGAATTGGAATGAGCGTTGCGCTGAAACATTAAATGTCTTCGCAATTGCATCATTAATTAAGTTCATATTTTCCGTTGTATCTGGTAAATTAATTAATTGATCTAAATCTGAGGTATCAATATTGTTTACAAAATCATCTTTGAATTTCGAATCCCATCTGTGCGATCCGTTCAATAAACCGCGTGCATCGTGTATTTCTTCGTCTTCGTTAAGCGCAGAGAATGTAATATGAAGTAGGGCGTGGCCGTCCGAAAACAGATGATCAGTTTGTACAATTTTGAAATCATTTACGCGCTTGAGTAAGTCTACTGATGATATGGCATAGTCCAGCACTGAAGTATTCCTGAATGTAAACTGACCAGTGTCTTTGTCCGTTCCAAATCTGCCATTCAATATGAATAAATTTGAATTTCTACAAATATCAATTATATAAAGCCCATGTGAATTTGTCTTGCTATCGCACGAGCTTCGCTCAAGAGATGCGCCATTTTTTTCCAGTAAAGTATACCTGTTAAAAAATTCTGAGGTTTCTGAATCAAACTCAAATTGGTCTGATAAATAATCGTCTGAAACGACAAAGTCTCGTAGACGAGACGTGCGTGCATTTATGTCACCTATCAGTAGTGTACATGCGAATTCGGCGCTTTTTTCAGAGATTTCGCGCTCAAGTAACGACATTTGATCTTCGTCAAGGTACTTAGATCCAATAGGGGGCAAATATATTACACCCACTAGCATATCGGATTTTAAATTCGGAAGAACTGACTTACCAACTTTAAGCCAAAAAACGTACTCGCACTCTGTATGAACAGTATTTATAGCATTAATAAAATGATTTTTAATAAATATACCTATTCCACCTGATTTCTTAATAGATTGCGTATTTCTACATTTACAAAAAAATTTATATCCGGGTATATCAACAATATCATGCTGACCTAAATTAGTTTCAAGTGTGCAAAACATGTCATATGTTCTCAAACATTCAATAAATTCAGGGTATAAAAGTCTACGTTTCAAGCCGTTAACATTTAAACTACCAATTTTGAACAAATGTTCATTTATAAAATTACCGGTAGGCTTACGGGCTTCCCCCACTGAGTCCTATACATAGTCAGATTCACGATCATCCTGGGGCGTAGAGCTTGTGTTTACATTATTATGCACCGGTTCACTTGACGAGTGTTCATATGCACTGTCCTGGTGCCGAGGTTTATTCCCGTCTCCATGAGCCACAGGCTGTTCAGTTGTTGAAACATGTGGGACGTTTCTAGAGTGACCATCGTGAAGTAATCCCGTATGTCCATTTATCAAAGATGGTGACATGAGCATGGTGTCACTGGCGGTGCTGTCACGGGATTTGTTGTTTGTCGTTTCCGATGGGGAATTGTAGTTAGATGGGGGTGGAGGGGCGGCTCTTTTAGCGGAATGTGTTGGAGTTAGAGATGCGCTAGAAAGTTGACATTTTACACGTGCGTCTGGTGTACCACCCTCTGTAATTACACTAGTACAGCTGTCCTTGCTTATATCCCTGTTCGACGACTGACCTCCTGGATTACCATTTTTACGAGCGCGAGTGAACTCCTCTAGCTTGTAAGAATCTCTGCATTTGCGAATTTGGTCACTGAAACGGCTACAGTCAGCACGGGGTTTACCAATCACTTTATTCCATTCAGGGAACAGGTCAACTACAGTTCTGCCATTTCGAATCAGCTTTGCCGGGTAAACCATCTTTACCTCATCTCGCGCGTATTTGTCTCGCATATCCTTATATGTGGGCCACAGCTTACGACGTGCCTCCGCTATTTCAGGCGGGTAATCACGACTGATGCTAAAATTAGTCCCTTTCAGTTTGTTAGCAAGTGACATGATCAGTTCAGTGTCATTATAAAAGGTGAAGCGCACAATAATATTGCGAGTAAAGTCCTTGCGGTACTGCCCAAGGCGGTGCGCGCGGTCAATTGCTTTAACACTAGGAATGCCAAGTCTATTTAACAGGAATTGTGAAATTCTGTTTGAGCAATTTTCAAAGCGATCTTCTCCAAATCCCTTGAATAGTAAATTATTTCGTCGACTTCTGGCTTCTAGGTCAAGCGATTTATAATCAAGGGTTTTCACTTTACAATCAAGAGTCTGCACTGTCCTTTCAAGCTCAGGTACTTTGCTTGAAAGCTCTAATGCCTTCTCAAGGTTTTTCTGGAGAGACTCAATTTTGAAATTATGTGCTGATTGATTTTCCAGAATGAGATCAAGTTTCTGATCCGTCGACAAACTAGAGCTGCCGGTGCTTATACGAGCGCGTTTACTACGTTTATTACGGTAATCCGCAGTTCTCCATTCACCAGTGAACATACATGTACTGCTCGCTTCACTGTCCACGGTGTCATCATTGTCCTTGCTATATACATGTCGCCCAATATTTTCAAGTGAACTTTCCAACAAGCTTTTAGCCTCCATTTTGCATCGAAATATCTCAAATTTATATCCAGTGAATAGATAATTTCACGACCTTTCGAGTGATATCAAAATTAATAATGTCCAGTGAAAGTATTCTCCGAAAATTTAAATTTTTGGCGGAGCACATAAACACACTACTGTTACCGATGATAACCAGATACGACCATGTTAGATAATCATTTCTTCTTACTATTTAGTGTATTGTACTTTGTGAAGTCAGATTGTATGATTAAAGTGTTTGAACAGTTTTTGTTTACATGTCTTATATTCAGAAGACATTGCAGCTTATGTACATAAACCTTTCATGAAATTCTGCAACATTTACATTTCATAAGCATGCCACTAATTGCTTTAAATACTGTGTACATGTACATTAACATTAGATAGAATATTATAGTGAAGTTACTGATGGCCCTGTAACAGTTTATGTGAAAACAAAATTAAATGGTTTATTAGTTGTTAGTATTAAGTTCAGTTTGACCAGTTACACAGCCAACAAATAACACTAATATAACAGCACATGATCATTCCCAGTTTCAGAATATACATGTATATGTAGCTAGTTGTTACCTCAATGACCGTTTGAAATGAATCATCAAAGAAACTGTAGTCACTGCTGTGTAGAGGTGAGGGTTCCTGCACTGAAACATGTCAAAACACTCACTGTGAGTGACAAAACTAATAAATACAAGAAAAACATTTCACACTTTTGCCTTTTAGGGAAATATTGTTGAACCTGCATTAGCTCCTAGCTAGATAAACTAGCCACCTGCCTTAAACATCTGTTATTATTCTAACCAAAACATCCCGTTTTAAGACCTACGTGTGTACTCAGAAGTCACCTGTCTCAAGCAGTTACTATGTATATCTGAAACAGTCCATTTTAAGACAAACATATCAATCTTAGGCAGCTAGTCTTTCCATAATCAAAACAATTGATTATAAGGTAAATATATCTCTAGTAAGTAGCCAGCTGCTTTACGTAATACCTTTTGTTGTAACCCTTGGCTTGGTTCTTAACACAGTTTGTACATAGTACTGTATACATCTTTTACACTTCATAAGGGTGGTTTCAAAATAAATGAGGAAAAAGTGTGACATTAGGGGTCATTTTTAGATATAAAATAAAGCTGATCATTTCTATCACAATTTAACAGAGACAAGCTGAATTTTCTAAAAACATCGAAGATTAAAGAATTTGAAAATGTCAGTAGTTATATATTTTAAGTGTTTATTTGAAATAAATGAACTTTTCAAATCAATGGGTATATTTTCATATACCATAAATTGAATAAAAGACTTTAATAGAAATCATCATTTCTTCACTTTGTCATAGTATATGATTGAAAATTACATTTGAACACAAAAATTTGATATTTGGTTTTATTTTTTTATGAAAGTTGCGTTTTTTCAGTTTTCAAACTTTTAATTTTTAAATCAAAGGTTGAAACTTTTTGTAGTTCTATAAATGCATAAAAGGAAAATATGAGAAGACCTGTTTTACAATATTTAAACATTAAAAGAAAAATAATAAAAATTTCACGCTTGTAGGACAAGGTTAAGGCGTCTAAATTTAGTTCTGAAGGTATTCTAGAAGTCTTTACTTTTGTTACACTCGGGACACAAGACAACTTAGACAGCTACTGAAATGTTAATAATGTGCCCATTTACTTTAAAGAGAAATAAAGTTTCCATCTTCAGGTGTCTGCCCTCTTATCTGCCAGCCCTTCTTTTCAATGCAGTTTAAAAAGACAAAATGTAACTCAGGTGCTGAACAATATGTATGTTATGATCTTCATTACTTTGCTCTATGCACTGCTTAGCATAGCTGACATTGACCAGCCCTTCACCATGGTTCGTAACAGCTGGAATCAGGCTAAGGGTTTGAGCTAAAAGTTGGGAGGCACAGTGCTCAGGTGGTTAATACTCCCGGCTACCAATATGGGACATTCTCAGTTAGAATCCTGGCCGGGTGCATTGAAAATCTCAGAAACATTTTGCAGGGTTTCACATCTATCTAAGAGAAGAACTGGTAAGAAATCAAGAGGTAGTGTCATGTGTTTCCATGCTATATGGGGAAATTATCAAGGGGTCTATTTGTGAAGAGGGTCTGGTACTCAGATCGCCCTGTTTCTGCATCTATCTCTATAACCTTGTAACACCTGTCGGGGGTCTTTGCAGTGTCACCTAAGGAGAAATCCTAGGGTCAGTCAGGACTAGAACAATAAAAAGACCACTGTTAGTGCATGCATAGATAGAAAGAAAGCAGAAAGAGGATAAAAAAAGAAAAGCAACATTTTAACAGGGAATTCAGTTTTGGATAGGTTCATTGAGTCGGGTTTTTTTTCTCTGTTACTTGTAATACATGATTAAACCATTTGCCTTCTGTTTAGCCTTCTTTTTTCTCAGTTTTTGTTTTCTTAAGCTTTTATTCTTCACCAAACTCAAGCTTTTGTTTTCTCAACTTTTTAACCTTCTGCCTGTTCTTTATTTTGAAGTATTTTCTTTGCCTTATTTTCTCTAACCTTTTCTTTAGACTTGAGTTAGTTTTCAGTTTCTAACAAGGTTTCCGTCTCCATAGAAGAAGTCACCTTTTTCCTCATCATATTTTTCAGTTATTTCCTTTGAACTTATAGTTCTCCCTTTCAAGGGGATTTTTTAACAACTAGTTTTGGCATTGTTTTGTTTGTTTCAAATAATTTCCTGTTTCAAGAAACATTTTGAGTGAAAATATAACAGAATTTTAATTTTAGTGACCCGAGTGTAACATTTAATGGCATTTGGAAACCTGGGATGATTTGTTTGTAATAATAATATTATAAATGAAATTCATGCTCGCTTACATCATGTAAAAATCAACATTAATTATACTAAAGATGTTTTATTCTTCATGTAACATACTAAATAGAAACTGCTTATTATATTCAAATATTAGTATTTTTTTCACGTTTTAAATACTTAACTCACTCACAGGTACTTCATTCTACAGGTGTAAAGCATTAAAATGTTACAGTGTCGTTTATATGAAGCAACTTAACTATAGAAGATATTTATTTGATAATTTCTGTGCCATTTACATGTGACAATCAAACATGTCAAAAAAGGTGTTACACTCGGGACATCAGTTATGATCGTGTAGAGAATTAACATGCTTTACTACTTGATCATGTCAGTAGCAGATATACTTATACTGACATGCTTGTCTCAAAAGTAAAATAAAATAAAGAATTAGGCAGAGAATATAAAAGTGGCATACATCAAAAGTCAAAATGTTACACTCGGGACATTCCTGGGTCACTGAGCTCCTGTATCAATCTGGTTTATATTAATGGTCTTAAATACAATTGTGCAACATGGTTAACAAAGCATAACATAACTTTATAAAGAAACAAAGTTTGAATCATATTTTAGATGCCACTGTACAATTACCAGCTGTTTGAATTCTAAAAGTATATTTTTTACTGAAAAAATATTCCAGTGAGTGGGTTATTTAAAGTGAAACAAATCTTAATGAATCTGGACAACCATTAACAAATAGTGTTAAAAATCACAGGTGCATTGCTAAACTTTTAGTAGGAAAAAGACTTATTAAAGTAAGATAAGATTTATTTAAAATTTATAACATTTGAATATAATGTTAATGTTAAAATGTCACACAGAAAACGTTACACTCGGGATGTTTTTGGCAAGGTTTTTTACTCTAACTTTTTAACCAGTAACTCAATAAAGACGAAACTTTGCAACTCTAAGTAAAACACTAAAACGCAGATTCTGCATGCAGAAGTTTGTCTAAAAATCACATAATATTCAGTTTATCTGAAATAGAAGAAATGTCTTCATTTTTTTTGAAACCACCCATAACAATTATGTTCTGTACAAAGGGTACTAGTATTCATACCGTATTTTTTTTTCATTTTGTACATGTATTGTTCCTGACTGTGTGGATTGAACAATGTCATAGATTTTTGAAAACATCATTTGTTATTATACTCTTATAACAATTATTGTATGGACATGGGGGATAACTGTCCATCACAGTACACGTAAGAGCATAGGGGGTATAACTGTCCATCACAGTACACGTAAGAGCATAGGGGGTATAACTGTCCATCACAGTACACGTAAGAGCATAGGGGGTATAACTGTCCATCACAGTACACGTAAGAGCATTGGGGGTATAACTGTCCATCACAGTACACGTAAGAGCATAGGGGGTATAACTGTCCATCACAGTACACGTAAGAGCATAGGGGGTATAACTGTCCATCACAGTACACGTAAGAGCATAGGGGGTATAACTGTCCATCACAGTACACGTTACAGCATAGGGGGTATAACTGTCCATCACAGTACACGTAACAGCATAGGGGGTATAACTGTCCATCACAGTACACGTAACAGCATAGGGGGTATAACTGTCCATCACAGTACACGTAAGAGCATAGGGGGTATAACTGTCCATCACAGTACACGTAAGAGCATAGGGGGTATAACTGTCCATCACAGTACACGTAAGAGCATAGGGGGTATAACTGTCCATCACAGTACACGTAACAGCATAGGGGGTATAACTGTCCATCACAGTACACGTAACAGCATAGGGGGTATAACTGTCCATCACAGTACACGTAAGAGCATAGGGGGTATAACTGTCCATCACAGTACACGTAAGAGCATAGGGGGTATAACTGTCCATCACAGTACACGTAAGAGCATAGGGGGTATAACTGTCCATCACAGTACAGGTAACAGCATAGGGGGTATAACTGTCCATCACAGTACACGTAACAGCATAGGGGGTATAACTGTCCATCACAGTACACGTAAGAGCATAGGGGGTATAACTGTCCATCACAGTACACGTAAGAGCATAGGGGATATAACTGTCCATCACAGTACACGTAAGAGCATAGGGGGTATAACTGTCCATCACAGTACACGTAAGAGCATAAAATTAATTTGAAGACACATCTGTAACATGGTTCCCTGAAGCAGGGAATGATGTATAAAATGCAAAAGAAAATTTTGGTATAGGGGGCTACCCATAGCTGCAAGCATTGTTCAAAAACTGATGATAGGTATGACATTGTATCGTATTTAATGTCTTATTTCTTTTTGTCACCATGAGCACCATCATTTGTTCTCTGTTATTTGTTTTCTGTCTAGAGTTTGAAAATAAAGTTTCCAAAAATGTATAGTTTAACATACTTTCTACAGACAATAAAAAAGATAAAAACATTTGAAGATTGCGGAGAAGGAAAAACTAGTTTTCATCAGGCGCTTACGGTGGCACAGAGGTGACATGACTTTGTGTATGTTTTTATTTATCTAGTGCACACAACATACTAAGTTGTGCGCACGAGATACTATGTCTTGCGCACAAGTTACTATGTCGTGCGCACCTGATAATTAAGTCGTGCTTAGAGTAACTAAGTCGTGCGCACCAGATAATTAAGTCGTGCTTAGAGTAACTAAGTCTTGCGCACGAGATACTATGTTGTGCGCACCAGATAATTAAGTCGCGCTTAGAGTAACTTAGTCGTGCGCACGAGATACTAAGTCTTGAGCATGAGTTACTGAGTCGTGCGCACAAGATACTATGTCGTGCGCACCAGATGATTAAGTCGTGCGCACGAGATACTATGTCGTGCGCACGAGATAATTAAGTCGTGCGCACGACATAATTAGCCAATCAGAATACACTTTACATACATGAATATTGTTTGAGAATGGCTGATAGTGGAAATACGGTGGCGCAAATCAGTTCCCTACATTGTAATCATAAAATCAATAACACAACTCTGTGACGGCTCAGGTAAGTCAACCGTAAATATAGTATCTCGTGCGCATGACTTAGTAACTCGTGCGCACGACATAATAACTCGTGAACACGACTTAATTATCTTGTGCGCACGACATAGTAACTCGTGCGCACGACATAATAACTCGTGAACACGACTTAATTATCTCGTGCGCACGACATAGTTACTCGTGCGCACAACTTAACTTGTGTGCACAACTTAATTATCTCGTGCGCACAAAATAAATAAAAACATACACATGTCACCTCTGTGCCACCGTAGGCGCTACCTTACAATCTGATATACACTACAGGCAGTACTTACCCTGAATTATAGGTGGGTGGGGTACTGGGGGAGTTGACATTTCTTCGTACGTATGATCACTTACATTACTTACACATGAGGAAGACTTCCCCTGAAAATATATTTTTAAGTATACAAAGATAAAATTACAAATCCACAAAGTGTTAACTTTTTTTTTTCAATTAAGCAAGTTAACCAATAATTTTTTTAAAATAACTTGCCATTAAATATACAAGGTGAAGACTATAATGCAGCAGTACAAGATTTTTTTTTTCAAAATGCAAGTGTCTGAAGTAAATGTGATTGCCAAATACAGGTGACAATTCCAAGCAATCTCTGTGGCAACACCCTTACTTGTCAGGTCTTGGGCTTCAAATGATTAGGCTAAAACGGGCATTGTTCATTCCATAGTCCTTTATTCCAACTAAGGTTTAGGGTTAGGGTGACTATGGTGGTCACTTACTCTACTTTGCTTTAGAGTTAAGTGGTAACCAGGTGTCCAAAAAATACAATGGAAAATACCACCTGACGACAGAAATGTAGGGGTGTCCCAGTTGACCTGTTAAAATGAACATTTTTCTTTACCTCCGACACTGAGCGGACATAATCAACCCTGCCTGACAGAATCCTATCTCTATATAACATATGACGTTTACGGAACTTCTCAAAAGCCTTTCGCTGAATTTCTTGATCTGAAAGTTTACGTCTGCATACCCTGAAATATAGTTGAATATGTCAAGATAATTACTTTCATCCATGACTTGTAAGTTATGTCGGTAAAAAACTATTCAAATGCTTAAAGAAGCCAACCTGACAAGGGAAGTAATTCGACTTCAGGACTGATTTCAAGGGAAGTAATCACTGTTTGTATATGCAGTGTTAAATTACAATCTCATGAACATCTTTTCCTTTTGCAAATTATGACTGTTCATGTATTTACATGTTTACAGTTCTTTTTTAAATGTTTGAATTTTCAGAAACAACAGTAGTCAACCAGTGACCTGATCTCTAAGAAATATAAAGCTAGTACATCTTTAGACCTGTTAAATAAACTTGCAGCTGTTTGTTAATTTCATATTGAATGGGAATTTGATCACAATTTTCAAGTAATGTATATTACTTACAAACAGCCAAACACTATGGTGACAAGTGACACACATGTTGCTATACTGAGCAAAATCAGGACAGCCATAATACTGCTGGTCTAGTCCTACCTGTTACAAAATAAAAATAGAAATTTATATGTAAGACCTGAAACCTCAGTACTGTAAACTGGGTAATATTCAAAAGACAAAATTGTTTGTGATTGATAACAGACAGACTTGTTCTCAATTTTTTTATTTGCTTTTGGAGAATTCTCTCATCACTGGTCCGCAGTGCTTTTTTTTTGGGGCCGAAATTCGGCCCCATTGCCCTCCAAAATTTATGTATATTTTTCCCCATTTTGGCAAAAAATTCCCCTCAAAATGTTGAAAAAATCTTTGATTTATTTTATCAAGAGTTGGCCAAACTTGTTATAAAAACGTAAGTTTTCATTAATTAAAACGCTTCAGAATGACTTCTTGCAACTATTAGATACCTTACATGAAATTGCCGATTTTTCGTTTGTCATATCCTGGTGGGTTGTATTACCGGTGTATTTAAATTTCAGAAAAAAATTCTGAAAAGAATTATGACCATTCACCTGATATATTTGATTTGTTATTGTCCTATACCTTTTATTTATAATTTATGTAAACGACAGATCATGTTAAGAATTCCTTCAAAGTATACGCAAAGTAAACACCATTTAGTCTATTTTTAGTAACAGTCTTGGAGGGTAATACCAGTGCATTGGTAAATTTCTATCCCATGTCGTTCTTCAGGTCAAATATAACTAATACAATTGAGTCAGTGCTATTCAGGTAAGTCAGTATGTTAGTTCTCCGCAATTTTTTAATCACTGACATATAAAATAATGTATTAAAAATGTGTTTTAACTAGCCAAGTGTTAAAACATTTAAAAGAAACACTGTTAAATAACAGTGATTGATACAGCGAGTGTTGGGGTTGGAACATTTAGGGTTCTAAAATTTGTAAATCTCACACCATGTTATTTAGCAAGTATCAGTGTCTATGTACAATATGCAAATTATGTTGTGACGTCATTCACAAGTTACGTTTGGATCATTTTTCGGAATGCCCCGGTAATATACGACCACTGGTAATACCCTCCCCGACTATATATTTTCGCGACCCCGATTTTTGTTATTTTTTCAACAAAAACAGTGTTCCAAAGATTAAAAAAGATACTAATACAATGTTTTAAGTTGGAAATAGCAGTATTACTTCTAATTCACTTTTTTTTTTTTATCACAAATGCGGCTAAGTTATGGTTCTACACCAGTATTTTGATATAAAAAATTGTTATGTTAATTTCTCATGTCTTCTCTTTATATTTGGCAAAAGAATAATGTCATTACCATACTTGAAGGTTTTGGTTCTTTTTTACATTTTTAAACAGTATATTTTATCAATTTTTAAAAAAATTCCCATATGCGAATGAAGAATATGACAGGTCTAGTTAATTACTTGGATGTGCTTTCATCAATTTGAAAGATGGAAAAGCATAGTACACAAAGTTCCTATGTTTGATATTCACGAGTTGAAGGATTTACTGTACAGATAAGGTGATGGTTTAGGTTTCAGGTAACTAGTACTGTTATGTCATCTTCACACACGGAAACTCTGTTAAGTATGGCAGAAGACTTCTCTAATCAAGAAAGATATGTTCTACAGTCGAAAAAGACAGAAGCACTAAAATCATATCCTAACATTAAACAAGTCAAAGGTGAATGATACTCCCACTGTAATGCAATTTCAAATGTTGAAGTCAGCACCCATCTTGTATGAAAAGATGCACAACTCTTCGTACGACAGCTGAATACAGTTGACTGTAATATACAGAAGGCACGCAGTATAGCCTACAGTCTTTAATGTCAGCAGGTCTACACTGTACTAGTGGTATGGACGTCCAGACAGCTTTTCACTTATTCTAGATGTATGTTACGCCAGTTTTGCTTTATGGGCTGTAAATTATATATACTTCCTAATCCTAGAACTATGGTGGCATATTACTACCACACGTTAGTTAACTGACTTTCGTGTTAATTAAGTGGTTTTCATGAAATATTTTTGTGATATCCACTTACTAAGAGATTAATGCGAAAATACTTATCCACCATTATTAAATATTGCGGATAAGTAGATAATGCCAAATATTAAAATCCACTTAAGATCAAAATATTAACTTACGCTTTTCCTTAGAAAAAAAGTTATTTAAAAAAAATGTACTTTTCTATTGTTCATGTTTTAGCTCGATCGAGCTATTTATCCCAATCGGGAAATGTACTCAGCCTGATAAATAACTGCGCTGGGCCACTGCCTGCTTGAATAGTTCAAGATCAGACAGGGTTGCAATATGCGAGGGTAACCTATTCCATACGACTGTGGTATGGGAAATAAACTAGTACTTACATAAGTCCAAGTTTGCATGAGTTTGGCGGAGACTTAGGGGGTGCATATGTCTTGTTAACCTGTTTGCGACTTCTAGACGCCAAGGGTGTTCTGCAGGTCTGTCACTAGCCTAATAAATTTGGCATTTCAGTGTGACCACTTTCACAGATCTGATATTTTATAACCGTTACACTTTTACGCCTAATTTTGATGTGCTCCTTAATAAGTTGAAAATTTAGTTTCGATACAGGGTACAACTGGCGCATAAAACAAATTTACCTAATTCAAAAACAGTATTCCACTCTAAAATGAAGAATTAAATATAAATGGACTTGTGTAAGCATCAGTTTAAACTTAATCCTATTATGTTAAATCAGAAATACATTGAAATATTGGATTATATATTGCTTTTATAAGTGCCCAAATAATTTTGTTGGAGATGTGTACACAGCTATTTGCACGTCAAAGTGAGACGTAGAAGGCAGACAACAGTTACTGTAAAATGTCAACCTGTAAAATCGGTTTGCCTTTGAAGTAGAAATAGTGAGACTAGTCTGCCACACCACAGGTAGCTGGCGTGGGGTTTGGACCCCCATCTCCCCCAGGGCCCCTCTACAACCCTGGTACCCCATATACTGATATATTTAAACAAAATTAGAAATTTTTTTTTTCTCACTATATACAGTACAGGCCTGGAGGATTATGCAAAAAACGCGAAGTGTGGAGTGAGTAGAAAAAACGTGACTTCGCGTAAATTGGAGAAAAAACGAAAATGTCTCCATTCAATGGAGTCACTTCACGGCCGTTTGGAGTGAAAATTTCGATCGCGGGACTTCGCGTTTCTCCCGAGTATTTTGGAGTGACTTCGCGTGAAAAGATTTAGTAATTAAAATATGGTAAAACACACCTGTAAAAGCAACCTGTTGAATTTAGATCCATTGAATCACAAAGATTGAATCAGACGTTGCCGCCGACGTTTTTCGTTGAGAATTGCCGATACTGTTTGCAGCGTTATGCTGTTTTTTTTGTTGTTTCAAAAAGCATTTAGTTATTTTTTGTCAGAACCTAAAATATTTATCACCTTTATGTTGATTTAAAATATTTATTTCCTTTAAAAATCCGCTTAGCATTGTCACTCGCGATTGGTGTGAAAAATATGGCCTGTCGTACTAATTCAGTCAATTTTGAAATTGTTTGCAAATCCAAGCTGTGTGACACCTCTTGAGTTGTGAAAAAATATTTATCAATTAACATTTCGAATAATTATTGTTCTGTATTTAAATCAAAATGTTCTGTTTTAAAGAAAATCGCGGCGTTCCAGCGTGTCCGTTTTTTTGTTGTCATTAATTGTTTCATCAACTGTCAAAGCCAACGTTTTTCCAGTAACGATTCTCTAATTGTGAAGAAAGCTTGTAGCTATTTTAATGAATAACCTTTGCCGAAATATTTATTTTTCCTCCAATCTCTTTTATTCATAAAGACAAAGCCGCAGGTGTCACGAGATCAAAGAACAAACGCCGACGCACATTGTACATGTGAGTTTTGTTTGATCTTAGTGAAGCACGTGGCATCAAACAGACCGAGATATTTGACAGTTTGAGACATGAAAAAGTAATTCTAGACAATAGTCTGACAATTTTGGATTATAGAAATAATAGTTGGGAATAGTTGATGGTATACGTAAGTTTTATTTTTGGTGATAAAATATATTGAACACGCTATATAAATGTGCATTGGTCAGCAAATATTTTTGAATGTAATATGCATACAACTCAAAAACATTTTACATGTAGACACATTTCTACCGCATATAATAAATTTGATTTTTATGTCCCGTAAACCCGTTCATTTACCTGTAAAACCACGCAAAGTGCCGTGATTTTACTCCCGCGAAGTGATGCGATATTTCTCCAGACGCGAAGTCACTTCAGGCACTCCAAGCACATGCGAAGTCACGTTATTTTTCCCCAAGTTACTCACGCGAAGTGTGGCGTGATAGTTTTTGGATGTGCGCTTTCTTGACAAGTATAAAATATCAGATAAAAAAAACCCGGGTCAAATCGATGAGCTAAATGAATTGGGCTAGTATAGTAGTTTATACTAATTTGTTTTAGCTCAATTCTCGGCTTCCAGACTGACCAGTGAACCAATCGGATTATTAGGTCGCGTTCATTTCTTCATTCGGTAAAAGGTGAAAACTCGGTCTTTACCCTTGACTCATATGCAAGTTTAAACTTATTTTAAATGAAACAAAAAACTTTTAACAACATAGAATTTTTATAAAAACAATCTGATAGTTTCAAGGTAGTAGAAGATCGTCGTCTTCTTTCATTTCTAATCTTGGTTATTGTATTATTCAAAGTTAAAGATGCATAGAGACCAGCGATGACAGCCGAGGATTCACCTTTCCCGAATGTAAATAATTTATCAGTACCCGGATGTGCGAAGCCGAGAATTGTGAAGAAAGCTTGTAGCTTATCGAGTCACTCTCGAGTCCGCTTCCTGGAAAAACCAGTACTGGTGTCATATGAGGAAGTACGGTCATGACCCCAGTGGGGCTCGAACCCACAACCTCTGGGATGAGCGGCCGACACCTTAACCTCTACAGCACCACTCCCCTTAAATAGTATAGAGCAATGTCGGGTATTATCGACCCTTTAGTACGATATTGTGCCGTATGTATACTTACTTTCACTTTCAGTGCCTAAGTGACACTCAAATTACAGACAAACTATCATTGGTTGATTCTGACCAATGAAAACACTTGTTACTTGACATAGTAAGGTATGATGTAGTATTCTGTCTTGTGATATGTGTCTGCTATTAACGACCCCCTTCTGCTATTATCGATCCCCCCTACATCCTTTTAAAAATTAGGACTAAGGAAAGTGTATAACATCACTTGAAAGGGTTATATTCTTATTGAACTTCATTTTACATTATTTTAACATAATTATTAGAGTAACAATCTCGAGCAATACTGCATGATAAGAATATATTGGGTGATTGTAAAAGTAGATGACAACGACACTATCAGGAATATGAAGTAGATGATAACGAAATTGACATTTCACGGAAATATTTTATACTATGCCTATAGTCTCGAAAAAAGACCCACTTCCAGAAAGGACCAGTCCTAAAAAGCCCATTTATCAAAGGTACCAGTGATAGGCTAACATAAACGGTACCAGGAAGGCCCATCGTTGGACTACCCTTTATTGTTGTGTTTTAATCAAAGGGTTTCCTCAGGTGTAGATGTTGATTGTAGACACATACTTTGAGTTTCAAGTCAATACCTTTGATAGTATTCAAGATATTTGAATTTATAAAAATCTTTAACCAAAAAATCTAAGTTAAAAAGGGGCATAAATCTGTCAAAAATCAAAACGGAGTTATGAGGATTGTTTCCTCAGGTGTAGATGCTGATGGTAAAGATATATTTTGAGTTTGAAGTCAATACATGTACCTTTGATAATTTGCAAGATATTTGAATTTATAAAAAACTTTAACCAAAAATTCTAAGTTAAAAAGGGGCATAAATCTGTCAAAAATCAAAACAGAGTTATGGGGATTGTTTCCTCAGGTTTAGATGTTGATGGTAAACAGTTTGAGTTTCAAGTCAATACCTTTGATAGTATTCAGGATATTTGACTTTATTAAAAACTTTAACCAAAAATTCTAAGTTAAAAAGGGGCATAAATCTGTCAAAAATCAAAACAGAGTTATGAGGATTGTTTCCTCAGGTGTAGATGTTGATGGTAAAGATATATTTTGAGTTTCAAGTCAATACCTTTGATAATATGCAAGATATTTGAATTTATAAAAAACTTTAACCAAAAATTCTAAGTTAAAAAGGGGCATAAATCTGTCAACAAGAGCTGTCAGTAGGACAGCGTGCTCGACTTTTTTAGTGCTTGCCAATAAAACAAAACTTTGACAGTTAAGGGCACACAAGACTTTAACTAGGAATTTATAAGTACAAATCAAGAAGAGTTATCTTCTTTTGCTTACAGATAGGTCTTACGATGGTACGTAAGTACTCCAACTTTCAAAGTAATATCTCAAATGGTTAAGTTAACAAGTGGACAAGAAAGAAAATTTTAACTGAGTTTCTAAGTCAAAAAGGGCCATAATTCAAATAAAATCCTTGACAGAATTACATTCTCCTGCCCATGTTTGGGAATCATGATGGTAAACAAGTATTCCAACTTTCAAATTAATATCTCAAACAGTTCAGTCAAAAAGTGGACTAGTACGAAAAACATAACCAAGATTCTAAGTCGATAAAAGGCCTTAATTTTTAAAACAAATCCCTGACAGAGTTACCTTCTCTTGCGTACAGATGGGGGTAATGATGTGAAATAGCATTAAAAGTTTCAAAGCAATATCTCAAAGGGTTAAGGTAATAAGTGGATTTTACCCATATTCAATGTATTTTCTAAGTCAAAAAGGGGCATAATTCTGTCAAAAACCTTGACAGAGTTATGTCCTCTTGTCTGTTGATGAAGGTCGTGATGGTAAACAAGTATGGTTAGTTTCAAAGCAATACCTCCAATGGTTTTGAAATAAAGTGAGGTGGTACGAAAAACTTAACCAAGCTCAATACACTTTCTAAGTAAAAAAAGGGCCATAATTCTGTCAAAAACCTTGACAGAGTTATGTACTCTTGTCTGTAGATGGAGGTTATGATGGTAAACAAGTATGGAAAGTTTCAAAGCCATACCTCTTATACTTTTGAAATAAAGTGGGGTGGTACGAAAAACTTAACCAAGGTGTGACGCCAACGCCGACGCCGGGGCGAGTAGGATAGCTCCCCTTTTCATAGAAAAGTCGAGCTAAAAATCAAAACAGAGTTATGGGGATTGTTTCCTCAGGTGTAGATGTTGATGGTAAAGATATATTTTGAGTTTCAAGTCAATACCTTTGATAGTATTCAAGATATTTGACTTCATTAAAAACTTTAACCAATGCAGACGCCGACGCCGGGGCGAGTGCAATAGTCTCCTTATTCTTCGAATAGTCGAGCTAAAAATGGCTGTCAGAAACAGGTTCACTATATGTATAGTTGGATTAAATGCAAAATTAAACTGATTGCATTCATAAAAAAAGCTAAATCCGATTCACAGAAAGGTACCTACCTTATTGGACAAGGCAGTGGCTAGAGTTACGGTACCGTAACTCTAGCCTCCGAGTCTAGAGTTACGGAAGTTCCGTATCTCTAGCAAAACCCTATGAGGAAAGGCTAAAGTTATGGAAGTTTATAAAGGTATGAATATTGCTTTAATATATGCATGATTATGGGTTGTAAACTTACATATTTTCGTGAATAAACTGATCTGTTGTATATATACGACAATTTCACAGGCGCCATTTTGGTTATACTTGTTGCTAATATCGGAACTATCATTGTCATGCTGTATACTCTTGCACATAGTTACGTGTTCTGTTTACAAACAACGTTAATAAAACAGTTGTAAGATCAAGAAAAGAAGAATATTAGAATTTTAAGAGCACGAAAAACGTAAACAAAACAAGAGCTGTCCCTCACAAGTGACGAATGCCCCCGAAAGAGGTGCCTCACAGTCTGTGTCCTCTCCATGTGCTCAATAAATGTGCTATGTAATTTTAAAATCCTTCCATGCATGACAGAGTAATCATGCATACAGTATTCCATTACTTTAAACACTAAGTGTGACCATGACCTTTGAGGTAGGGACTTGGGTCTTGCCTGGACACATCCGCTTGATGTGCTAGACATTTTTGCCAAGTTATTTTAAAATCCTTCAAAGCATAATAAAGTTATAGTCCAGACACAAATGTATGCATATATACAGGATTCCATTACCTATAAATTCTAAGTGTGACCTTGACCTTTGTGGTAGGGATGTGGGTCTTGCACGCGACACGTCGTCTTGATGTGCTAGACATTTGTGCCAAATTATTTTAAAATCCTTTAAAGCATGACAAAATTACAGTCCGGACACGAATGCGTGCATATATGCATATATAGAGGAATCCATTACCTTCAAACTCTAAGTGTGACCTTGACCTTTGAGGTAGGGACGTGGGTCTTGCACGCGACACGTCGTCTTGATGTGCTAGACATTTGTGCCAAGTTATTTTAAAATCCTTCAATGCATGACAAAGTTACAGTCCGGACACGAATGTATGCATATATGCATATATAGAGGAATCCATTACCTTCAAACTCTAAGTATGACCTTGACCTTTGAGCTAGGGACGTGGGTCTTGCACGCGACACGTCGTCTTGATGTGCTAGACATGTGTGCCTAGTTATTTTAAAATCCTTCAATGCATGACAAAGTTACAGTCCGGACACGAATGTGTGCATATATAGAGGATTCCATAACCTTCATACTCCAAGTGTGACCTTCACCTTTGAGGTAGGGATGTGGGTTTGCACGCGACACGTCGTCTTGATGTGCTAGACATGTGTGCCAAGTTATTTTAAAATCCTTCAATGCATGACAGAGTTACAGTCCGGACACGAATTTGTAAGTGGGGACGCACGGACGGACGGACAGACGGTGCGATTTTAATATGCCTCCCTTCGGGGGCATAAAAAACGAAATTAAGATTTATTTTTAAATTTAACAGCTGTACTTTTCGACAGGGTTCGTATATTACGTGTAATATACGGACCCTGCTTTCGATCACAATTAAAATCAGTTTTTTTGGTCACGATTTGAGTGCCTTCTACAATTAAATACAAAAACAACATTATGTCAACAACATATGTTACTTAACTTCTATCATGGTTTGCACAAAATGTTATATAATTGTCGCTCAAGTAAAGACGGAGATAACAACGATATATTTCCGCCAATGTATTATGTAAAACCAAAATGGCGGCTACGATGTCGCTGCATTTGCTGACAGATCAGTTTATACACTATTACTGGTGATATAGTTAAGTTTACAATACATTACATATTTAAAGCAATATACATATGCCTTTATAAACTTCCGTACTCTAGCCAATCCTCATAGGATTTTCTAGAGATACAGAACTTCCGTAACTCTAGACTCGGAGGCTAGAGTTACGGTACCGTAACTCTAGCCACAGCCATCGGACAATGTAGTGATGGGCACTAAAATTTATCTCATGCAGTAACACTTTGTGTAAACATTCAAAATGGCGCGGGAAGAAAATGTGTGACATAATAGTGATAGGGAATGACATGATCACATGATTTGTAGGAAATAATGTGATTAAGTATCAATTAAGAGAGGGGGTCGATAATAGAAGAGGGTCGATGATACCCGACATTGCTCTAGTAGCCTCAATATTTTGACTGCAAGACAGACCCATTTTACAAACTGACATTACATCTTGTCTGCCTTTGCGGAGGGCGGCCATCGTATATATAGCAAAAAGCCCTTGCGCACAATTAGTTGGGCTACATGACCAGGTGACAGATCTTGTTAGTAGATTCTAAGTGAAAAACTGATAAATGGTCAAAATTCTCCTTACACCGAGCTAGACTTATATGAAATACCCTTGTATATAAATTCTAACGTTTTACATAAAAATACGGCTATAATTGATTCCACAACTCACACGTAACCTGTAAATTACTGCATTACATTTTACCAATGCTCAATCAGCTGTTTTTGTTTTTCCCGCAAAAATCAAAGGTGAAGGTCATCAAACAATGCACGTGATTTGCAGATCTGAGCATAAAAACGATGTGATAAACGCATGTAGCGCTTGCAAGAAATCGTATTTAATTTGAAAATAACGTTTCCTCATAACAAAAATAATCATATTCATATTTTTGTTTTGAAACTGATAATAAAAGTGTGCATTGTGTAGGTCAAAAAGTAGGACACAGGGAACTGGCGTGTAAAAAATGTTTCTAAAGACCTGATGAAATGTATCTCTAAGTGTACAATAGATTTCTACATGATATGTTTGTAATTTGATTCAAACAACTGATTATTTCAAGGTAAGCGGTATTAAGTGTGTATTTTAAAATGGATTTATTAATTATTGTGTTTAATGGTGTGTTAAATGTACAGTGCCATATACAGAACGACATGCTTAAGCACAAATAATATAAATAATTATGTATCTGATATCTGGGAGTTTTTATGCCATATATGGTTTAATAACAAATTTGCTTTGTCACTGTAGGCCATATATGGTTAACAGGTAAACTTTGTACTTTAAGATGACCTCTTTGAGAGTGTGTCATAATTATTTTTACAGCAGCATGCAAAATTGGAGTCATAGTAATTTTTAGTTTCATACATGTGTTTGTAGAATTAACTGACTCATAACCATTCTTTTTAATACAGACAGGTAAAATTTGAACAGAGTATTTTATAACTGCTTTCACATGTACTAACTGGAGAGTGAAATACTGGTAGTTTATTTAACATTTTGCACATATACATGTTTGGTATATATTGACTAAACACGTATAATTGATCATTTTGAATTTTATAAAACACATGTTTGGTTTAGGAAATAATACAGTGCTGGATACATAAGACCACCAAACTTAATATCATAAATATTCATAAAGCTTTTTTTGGAAGTACTAGGGCAGTATGAAGTAGTGCATTGCAGATGTCTCAGTACTAGGGGCAGTATGAGGTAGTGTATTGCAGATGTCTCAGTACTAGGGGCAGTATGAGGTAGTGTATTGCAGATGTCTCAGTACTAGGGGCAGTATGAGGTAGTGCATTGCAGATGTCTCAGTACTTAGGGCAGTATGAGGTAGTGCATTGCAGATGTCTCAGTACTAGGGGCAGTATGAGGTAGTGCATTGCAGATGTCTCAGTACTAGGGGCAGTATGAGGTAGTGCATTGCAGATGTCTCAGTACTAAGGCCAGTATGAGGTAGTGCATTGCAGATGTCTCAGAACTAGGGGCAGTATGAGGTAGTGTATTGCAGATGTCTAAGTACTAGGGGCAGTATGAAGTAGTGTATTGCAGATGTCTCAGTACTAAGGCCAGTATGAGGTAGTGCATTGCAGACGTCTCAGAACTAGGGGCAGTATGAGGTAGTGTATTGCAGATGTCTCAGTACTAGGGGCAGTATGAGGTAGTGT
Source organism: Saxidomus purpurata (assembly GCA_022818135.1). NCBI lineage: Eukaryota > Metazoa > Mollusca > Bivalvia > Venerida > Veneridae > Saxidomus > Saxidomus purpurata. Next base: position 2,646,494 of record JAFMSR010000007.1, on the reverse strand, counting down.
ATTGCAGATGTCTCAGTACTAGGGGCAGTATGAGGTAGTGCATTGCAGATGTCTCAGTACTAGGGGCAGTATGAGGTAGTGCATTGCAGATGTCTCAGTACTAGGGGCAGTATGAGGTAGTGCATTGCAGATGTCTCAGTACTTAGGGCAGTATGAGGTAGTGCACTGCAGATGTCTCAGTACTAGGGGCAGTATGAGGTAGTGCATTGCAGATGTCTCAGTACTAGGGGCAGTATGAGGTAGTGCATTGCAGATGTCTCAGTACTAGGGGCAGTATGAGGTAGTGCATTGCAGATGTCTCAGTACTTAGGGCAGTATGAGGTAGTGCATTGCAGATGTCTCAGTACTAAGGGCAGTATGAGGTAGTGCATTGCAAATGTCCCAGTACTATGGCAGTATGAGGTAGTGCATTGCAGATGTCTCAGGTTCATAGGATCCAGGGTTTGAGAAAAAATAAACTGACAAGCATAGAAGATGTGCTGTCTTTCCCTCACTTGCTGGTTCTGTGTTCTGATCATATGCAAAAAGTATGTAGGACAACCATTTACAGAATTATCTTTCTTTTTACATTATCTTAGCAAATACAATTACGCTAAGGAGCAAAAAATGTATCAGAGGTTGCGGCTGTAGAGTAACCAAAACCGCAGTAATTATCTGAGTACTACAGGAATTAAACAGCCTATCAATTGGTGTTTTAAATACTAAATATTTTTGCAGGTAGATATTAAGCAGTTTGAAAGATGATGCAGGACAGTTCATCAGTAGAGGAGGGCGATGACGTGGAGTTGTTAGGAAGAAAACGTGTTTACACATTACCCAAGCTTAGATTTGTCAATCTTGCCATATTACTAGTCTTCATTGATGGGATAGTCTCGATTACTCTCTGGCTGACAGGTAACTTGTTATGAACACTCAGTGCTATCATTCATGGTTGTTTCCCCAACTATGAAGCAGTTGTTTCATTAATGGTTGCCTCTGTTAGAGGAAGGGAGACCAAATGGACAGATGTCCAACAATGATATCACAAGAATAAACTTATTGCTCATACAGTCAGATGTATATACAGGTAGTACCATGTAATAATTAAATTAAACTAAAAATGATTATATATATTACTTTGAAAGTCTGTGCACCATTACAATGACTCTGGACTTGAAAACAATAACAGCTTTATCAGTCTTAGATCAAAAATAAAATCAATTGTTCCAATTTTTTTTGAGCATCTCTTTGTTAGCTTTGGTACAAAGAAGATAATAATGTGAATAGATAGTGTTTGTAGTTGACAGTTTCTCTATTATTCTACTTGTAAAAATAAAAGTTTAAGAGGGAGCATCAGGACTGGTGTGTCCTTGGGCAAAGACCTTGACGCCACACATACCCCAGTCGTCCTAACTCTAAATGGGTAGCAGTGATGAAAAACTTGATTCAGTTTGATAGCTATCACACTCATGCGTGTGCAGCAGTTAATCTGAATTGATCAGTCAATATGCTAAGGCAACTTTCTTTATATTTGAACTCCAAATAAATCTGTATAAACTAAACTAATGAATACACACTGATTTTGGTAGCCGTATGTGTCTATGAAGGTTTGGTAGAGAGTTTTTAGCTACCATAATTGGGGAATATTTTAGACTACCTGAAGGGGCTGGGTGCCCTCAAAAAGGGCGTCAGTATTTGTATTTTTTTGCTCTTGTGTATTTTCAGGAGGGAACTCTGACTACTTCATGGACAGTGTTGTGTCATATAAACTAAAGCATTCTGTGTTTGACCTTGCTGTATTAGCATTTCTCAAGGTCATTGTCCATGCACCTACAGTGGCCTATTTAGAATCATTGACCTTGAAGCTGATTGACAATCCATATGATGGAGCGCATGCAGTTTCCAAACTTCTTCATATAGTGAACCTCTTCCTTAGTTTTGGATCCCTAGCGTTTAGTACAACTAAAGGTGGACTTGTTCTCTATGCCATATTACGAGAGAAGAACTATGTTCACATGCATGCCACGTATAATGCCCTGTTGATCAGTGCTGTTGCATTCTCTCTCATAGAATTTGGAGTTTTCTCATACAGTATTAAGGCTATGAAAAAGCTTAAGGTAAGTGACATTATGACTACATGTATTTTACTTCTTCTTTTCTATTATTTTATCATTAATACATTAATCAATGAATTATACTCGTAGAATATTGTCATAACTGTAACCAAAACATATGATTCTTTATAACAGCTTCATTCTCAACAGATATAGAGAAAGTCTGTGAAATTTTTTATAACCATCCAAGTCAAAAATCCATCCTCTCTGTTATATAGGCATAGTCTCCCTTACACATCTCAATAAGAGAAATAAATCAATATTTAATTCAATATAACTCATTTCTTACACATTTTTGAAGCATGTGCTGTGTCTTCAGCTCCTGGTGATGCTTGACCATAATTTTATATGGCAATATATTATAAGTTATAATAACTTTAATTTTAAGCATTTTTAGTGTGTCCAGGTTAAACTGTTGACATATACACTCAACCGGTTTAGAAATGCGAAAGTGGCAAAATATTTATTTTAACAGTGTTATCCTGTTTCAAATTTATTCAAATTTCATACACAACAAAAACAATATAAGATTGAATTCTTGTAAAAGTTTCAATAATTCATTGCAAAAAATGACTTAAATAGAAATAAAAACAATAGCGTCATTCAAATAAAAATGTTCAACAGGTTCTATATCGGTTAAGTATAGTTGTGTACTAAAGTCTTTGTGGCAGACGTGTGCGTGGCATAGATATCAGTATTTTGCATGACTGTTATGTAGAAGAAATTTTACATTTGTAGTCAACAAGGATATTACACATATACAATGAAGATGGCCAAGAGATTGACAAGGAAGGTAATCCAGTGAAGAAAAAGGTTGATCTTATAAGATTGATGTCCCTTGCAAAGCCTGTAAGTATTAGAAATATCACATAAAACTAAAATTTAAAACATTCTCTTCACAGTTGTATAATGACAATAAGAAATTGTAAGTGAAAAATAGAATCCGATGGAAATTCATTAAAACTAGTGCTTTACACCTTGTAGAGTATAAGTTTGGCTTCCATAACTTAATTGGTCTTGTTATTGTGTCCCATTATGATTATTGTAGCCCATTTTACATTCCACTCATTTTAAAAAATCACCAAATGATGGTCATGTCCCCTATTAAAAGTACAAACAAATGATGTTTCCTCATATCTCTTTTTGTAGGAAGCTCCATTATTGTTATCTGCCACACTGTGTCTGTTTGTATCAAGTGGAAGCCAGATGGTTGCGCCGTTGTACTTTGGTAAAGTTGTTGACGCTGCACAGACGAGTCTCAGTGAGTTAATTTAATATTTATGGATTGATTTTCACTTTTTCTAGCATTTATACATTTAATAATCTTTTAAACTTGTCTGCAAATTGAATGCGGTATAAAACCCTTTTAATGTACATGTAGTTTGAATGGGATTTTGTAAAGGTTAATACATGTACCATGCACATATGCAAGAAAAAGTGTGACTTTTTAACTCACCTGGCATGAAGTGCCAAGGTTAGCTTGTGTGATCCTGCTGTGTCTGTCATTGAATATGGTTAACTTTTTTTTTTCAAACAACATCTCCATCAAATCCACTTGACCCAGTTCAATCAACCTAGCTTCAAGGGATGCTCCTTGGGTGGTCCACTGTAAAAGTTGTTCAAATAGGAAAATATTAAAACATTTTCTTTACCATGTTTGTTGAGACCATTTAAAGACGATCGCTACAGTTTCATTATTTTTTTCAAGCATTGAGAATTTTATGAAATTTCGTTTGTTGTTAGGGTAATACCTGCTTAGTCAGAATATAAAATAAAAAAGGTAGGTCACCAGCCTTATTTAGAAGTAATGGACACTTTTTGTAGTATACCCCCGAAAGCAGTGAAAATGACCCCTATCTCATGTTTATCAATAATAAATCTCTAAATTTGGCAACTCACCATTGATTTTTATTCGCTCGACTATTCGAAGAATAAGGAGAGCTATCCTAGTCACCCGAGCGTCGGCGTCGGCGTAACCACTTATGTTAAAGTTTGCGTACCACCTCAAATATTTTCAAAGTCCATTGACATCTGGCTTTGAAACTTCGCACACTTGTTCACCATCATGCCCCCATCCTGTACACAGGAGGAGGTCACTGTATCAAGCATTTTGACAGAATTATACCCCTTTTCGACTTAGAATTTACGTTAAAGTTTGCGTACCACCTCAAATATTTTCAAAGTCCATTGACATCTGGCTTTGAAACTTCGCACGCTTGTTCACCATCATGCCCCCAACCTGTACACAGGAGGAGGTCACTGTATCGAGCCTTTTGACAGAATTATGCCCCTTTTTCGACTTAGAATTTACGATAAATTTGCGTACCACCTCAAATATTTTCCAATTCAATTGTCATCTGGCTTTGAAACTTTGCACACTTGTTCACCATCATGCCCCCAACCTGTACACAGGAGGAGGTAACTCTATCAAGCCTTTTGACAGAATTATGCCCCTTTTTCGACTTAGAATTTACGTTAAAGTTTGCGTACCACCTCAGATAATTTCAAAGTCCATCGACATATGGCTTTGAAACTTTGCACACTTGTTCACCATCATGATCTCAACCTGTGTACAGGAGGAGGTCACTGTATCAAGCTTTTTTACAATATTATGCCCCTTTTTTTACTAAGAACTTACGTTAAAGTTTGAGTACTACCTCAGATATTTTCAAAGTCCATTGACATATGCCTTTCAAACTTTGCACACTTGTTCACCATCATGATCCGAACCTGTGTACAGGAGGAGGTAACTGTATCAAGCATTTTGACGTAATTATCCCCTTTAGAGACTCATTTACAGTCAGGATGGATATTATTTTATATTGTCAATCACTGAGAATAGTCGAGCGCACTGTCTACTGACAGCTCTTGTTTAAAATGTTAAGCAATTGATCCTATTTTATGAAACTACATGAATTGTCAAAATGTATTCAAACTGAAAAAACCCATAAAGAGAAACGTTTCTGTAAAAAAATATGTAAAATTTGTAGTCATTTTTCAAGGTTTTTTTTCTTAATGTTCAAGCTTTGAGAATTTCTTAATTTTTTGCAATAGAATTGTTCAAACATCACTTTATTGAGAACTAATTTAAAAATGATAGATAAGCAGCCTTTTTATTGAGAAAAATGAGCTGTTGTCTCGGGTGGGAGGGTGGTGTTGGAGGGGAGGCCATGTGTTTATTACCACTGACGTAATACAGATAGCTAAATGAAACTTTAACTGGACAAATTGTGTAAAGTGAAACACTTACAAGTAATATGTAACAAAAAGTATCCTTCTGAAAGCATTTAACACAGTTTAAAAATCCACCTTTGCTAAACACTGACTTTTTGGGTGCTTTTAAAGGGAGGTAATAAGTTTTCTTGATATACTGATTTTTTTGCCATAGTTGTATGTTTAAAAATGTTAAAAAGATGTTATTGGTCAAAATAATCCTTTTGTATGTTTTTTTTTATCCAAAAGTAATTGTTTGTGACATTTACTTAAACAACATGAAAATATAAAGATATTTGATATATATCCAAGAATTAAACTGTTGTGATCGTCTTTAGGTCAATCACACTTAGATCTCATTGGTCGCCGTGACTGGCCTACTATTTGGTAACCAATCAAATACAACCTTTGGCTATACTGGCTGGAAATTGCAGTCAGGTAAATTTCTCCTATTTCTGGCTTCAAAATTTTATTTTTTAGGCATGACGGGAGACATGCCGGGGTCTCATCCAAATATTAAGCTAACATAAGTGCTCTTTTGGACGGACCTTGATAAAATTCTCATCAAATCAAATTGTGATCGTCTTTAAGAGGTTAAAATTGGCCACACTATGGTATAATATACATGACATTTGGGTCCACTGCTACCTTTATTCAGGTAAAAGCAAGACATAATAGAAAACATTTCATTTAGGCATTTCATATACATGTGTAATAACAATCACTTCCCTTCTTTATTTCTCATAACATTAAGTACTTCGGTGTCTTTTATAATAGGAAGCACTTGCTGTGGGCATTTCTTGTAATAACATGCATATCCATAGGGCATTTCCGATAGTCGCAATCACTTTCCAAGTGCCTTTCTCACATAAAAAAGCATATCCCTTTGGCAATTCATATATTAACATTATATTTTGATATTAGCAAAGACTTCCTGTGGGCACTTCTCATAGTACTAATAAATTAACTCGGACATTTCCCATATAGAAAGCATCTCCATTTTGCATTCATCATAAACACAGTCCTTTCCTTAGAGTATTTTCAGACTAGCAATACTTTCCTTGTTCTATTCCCAAGGTAACACATACTTCTTTTTGCCACTTCTCAAGATGGCAAACAATTGCCATGGCCATTTCTCACAATAACAAACACTTGACACACATTTCTCATGGCAGCATTGTGACTTCCCTTGGGTTGTATGTTTGTTGTTTATAATACTCAACAGAAAGTAATACATTTCCAGGTGAATTAAACAAGACAATCCTTACGCTGTTTGTTATATATGTTGGTGGAGCATTTTTTGCCATGGGTAGATCCTGGATGTATACATTGTCAGGACATCGTGTAGTAGCCAGGCTAAGGAAAGATTTGTTCCAATCAATTATCAGACAAGATATTGCCTTCTTTGATACTAACAGGTATGTGTAAAAATGTAATATTCATTAAAGGAAGGCAATGATTTGTTAGATGAATTATATTATTAATACAAGTTTTGATTTTTCTTGAATTTTGACCTCATCAGAAAAGTTCAGACTTTGGAATTGTTAAATGTATAAGCTATAAGTAAAGTTTAGGTATCAGGATGGAAAAAGGGGAAAAGAACTAAAAGTTTTGTAAACACATTACCATGAAAACTTATAAAAAAGTTTCAGTTATAAGCTAAATTAGAAACAGTTTCTTCTATAGTGACTGGTGATTTCTTTTATCAGGACAGGTGAATTATGCAACAGACTTTCCTCAGACACACAGGTTGTACAGAATGCTGTCACTGTGAATATATCAATGTTGGTGCGTAATATACTGCAGATAGTTGGCTCCCTTATCTTGATGTTAACACTGCATGCAGCACTTACTGGTGTTCTACTTTCTGTTGTGCCTCTTATAGCTATAGGAGCTGTTCAGTATGGTAAGTAATGATTTGTTTCTTTATGTTTCATATTGGCATAACACCTTGCTTACACTGCCCTTTTCCTGCAAGTTATGGCTATATCGTGCAAGCTATGGCTATATTGTGCAAGCTATGGCTATATCGTGCAAGCTATGGCTATATCGTGCAAGCTATGGCTATAAGAGTTGTTTAGTAATGACTGGTGTCCTCTACATTACATCTTTATGATTACCGTATCTTTATCACTAGTTGTGACTTACTGTCGGGTGTACCTATTGTGTCAAATTGTACTTCCATGTTAATACAATAGATACAACTAACTGGATTCCATGTTAATACATTGCCCAACAATACTACATGTTCATACTATATTCCAGGATAAAGGAAGGTTTATAGCAGTCTTAATGATGCCTTAGAATCAGATTCACATAATTTTCATTGCTAACTTTGTTGAACATATTTGACAGAGAATACTACTTTCTTTGGTTGCAGGAATGTTCATGAAGAATCAGTACCAGAAGTTTCAGGACCGTTTAGGTGATGCTGGGACTCAGGCAGAGGAAAGTTTGTCCAGTATACGTACTGTTCGTACTTTTTCTGCTGAGAAGAAGTCTTGTAACTTGTATGGAAAAGATATTGATAGAAGTTATGCTATAGGAGCTAAACTTGCTGCGTTAGGTGGTATGTGATTTTAATAATTTATCTTTATCCATTTATACTACAACAAGTACCCAAGGCAACAAGTTAGGAACATCGTCAGTATAAATAGTGCTTTGTAATTTATCTGAAACTATACTTAGTAACAGTAATGTTAATTTGTTTACCTAATATGGATATTATTAGCTGGCAACAGAATTGTCAAGGTGAGTTATACATTAGACAATGTACATCAATATATTGACTACTATTGAAATTTTATTGACCCCTGTTGTCTAGAAGTACACAAAATAATGGGGATAGAAATTGTGATTTCATAATTGCAGGAATAATTATAAAGTTATGATCAGTACATGAAAGAATTTTATGGGTTGTTTTGTGATGATTGTATATACATTATCAGCAACACCAGTACAAATGGTTAGTTAACGTGATACAGATGCTTAGGAAGATAACAATATTATTACATTTTGTTCTTCAGGTATATTTGAAGGGGCTGTAGGGATCCTTGTGTATGGTGCAATTACACTTGTCCTATGGTACGGAGGAAAACTTGTACATGAACATGTCAGTGACCCAAGTAAAGGAATCTCTCCTGGTGTTTTTACAGGTGCAGCATGAAGACTAGACTTATAATGATCATTTCTCTGTTTCTGTGTGTCTTTATGTCCAGTTGTCCTTCCATCCATCTCTCTGTTCATTGCCTGATAGTTTTTATTGGCCATAAAATTTTTTATATCTAAGGATTAACTTCTTATTTGAACCTCAAAGAGACGAAAAAACACTAATATTCGAAGTTAGAATAGGACATCAACTCTAGAATGGACCTGTTATACTTACCACCAGTTTGTTATTACCATATCTTCATGTTTTATTAAAAGTTAGCAAAAACAGTGTCACGTTTGCTCATGCGGTGCATGGACAAAGTAACCTTTGCATGGACAAAGTCACAAAATCACCTTTGCTCATGCGGTGCATGGACAACGTCACCTTTGCATGGACACATTAAACAATTATTAGAAATGCAGAAGTTAGGAAACACAAAAACTTAATGTTGGCAATAACTTTGCCATTTCTTAAGATTTCTTTATCAAACTTTGAAATTGTATTGCTTATGGCAAAAGAGTCGTGATGCTGCCAAATTTTGTAGGTCAAGGTCATATTTGACAGACTTATTCCCCTTTTTGTACTTAGATTTTGTCATGAAATTACTGGTTATTCTGACAAAGCGTAAGAGGGCGACACAAATGTTCTACTGAACACCCATCTAGTACTTCTGACAAAGGACATCTAATGAAAATGAAATTTACAAAAACCAACATAGCTGTACATCAAGTAATTAGAAATAGTTTTCTTCTTTTGTGCATTGTCCTATTTTATTTATCTGGGACCTATTTTGATCATAGTCATTAGCAGATCAACAAAAGTTAATTGACAAGAAAGCACCAGTAAGGAGAATTGTTATGAATGAAACATACATCTTCCTCATTTCTATATTTTCAGCATTTTTGTTGTATGCACTACAAATTGCATTGTCATTTGCAATGATGTCCTCGCTGTATGGTGACTTTATGAAGGTATGGCCAGTTTTCTGATGCATAATATACAGATAATTATGTTTATTTTGATGTGTGACCTCTCAGGAACTAACATCCATGGGACCACAGAATTGTGTTTGTTGTAGAGAGGTGTTGTTCTGGAGAGGTCGATTCCTTATATAATTTGTGTAACGGGAAAGAAACAGAATGTCTTTTAGGGAGGTTGTTGTTCTAGGGAGGTGTCGTTCTGTGATGTTTGACTGTACTATGTGAAGCATTTTGCAGTGCCCATTTGTGTTTAGGAACTCTTCAAAGTGCTGGAGTTTACTGACTTTTAATTTAACGGATATGGAAACTAGATTCAGGACTGCCTAATACTTTGTTTGCTTAAAGTTGTAAATAGAATTTACATTGTCTTTGCTAGTCACTTTCCACCTTTATGCCTTCTTTTGTTCAATGGCGGGTGTCTTCAACTAAAATTTAGTGAGCTGTACTTTGTTCAGGCATTTGAGAGCATTTTTACTTTGTAATTCAGTTTTTATTTGCATTATATACTTGCTTTAATATGTATAATAGAATATTTTCCACAGACATTAAATCTTACATATCTGATATTGAAGCATTCTTGTAGGAAAAAATGTTCTTATATGTATCATCTGAATAAGGAGGGCTATTACAGTCACTTTTGCATCGATGTCCATGTTACAGCTTTGGATAAAGTGTTTAACTCAGTAACCACTTACAGGATTGATTTGTAACTTCTCTTCTCGGTGTCTGACATTTAAGTTAGATTACTATTGTATGAATTTAATTCAAATTATGGTCATTGTTTGACTTAAATTTTGTATGTAACATACTATCATGCACACATCTCAGTTAACCACTTATAGGATTGATTTAAAACTTCAATATAGTCTTTATAGGTATCAGACAATCAAGTTAGATAACTCCTGACTGAATGTACTAAAAATTATGGCCCATTTGATATTAGAAACTTGGATTTAATTTTTGCGTGGAAGGTACTATCATGTACATACTTCAGTAACCAGAGTTATTTGAAACTTTGCAGTAGTGCTCAGGGGTATCATTCAATGAAGTTACCATACATAACATTTGACTTTTTTTAGGTGATTGAAGTTATCTAGTTCATACTATCGAGAGTCAACAGAATTTTGTTTCGCTATTTACTGACAAGAAGTTTTGTTTTATTGACTGAGAATAGTCGAGCATGCTGTCTTATGAAAAGCTTATGTTATTTATAGTTTTAATGACTTAAAAAGTAATTTTAGCAAAGACTTTTTTTATAGACTTTTAAAAAAAGTAAATTCTCAAAATGAGAGTTGAAAATAAATTTAGGTACATGAAGTATCGAACATTTAAGTTCATTTTATAGGACATTAAATTGTACATGTATCAAAATACAACGTTACTAATGCCCAATTTTCATTGCATTAGGGGAATCGTATACAAAATGTATAAGATTTTGGTTTGTTAGCATTTTCCAAAGCAAGTTATTGGTCCCTGGAGATATATGTTTCCCAATGTTATCTTAATATAAACTCTGTAACTCTCAATAACTGCCATTTTTTTTTTTTTAAGGATTTACGACTTTTTATTATTTCATTATATGCATATATGTACAAATAATATTTTTTAACAATTATTCAATCTTATTCAATCATATTCTTTTAGAATGCAGCACTGTGTCGTGACATTGCATCACAACTACATGTATATTAAATCATCTTATTACATGACGCCATATGACTATTCTGATTTCATTTCAACAATTTTCATTACGTTTTTCAGTATATTTTTTTCATTACATCACTTCTGTATCACAACATATACAATCACATTTACATCAAATATCATCACAACAATAGAACAAGTAGGTGAATAACTGGAATGAAATATCCATCGGTATTTGACTTATCTTTACTTAATTTATGCAGCAGCATAACAAGTAATATCAATGTGAATTGTCTTAAAATATCGAAACACGCCAAGTTGGCGATACTTTCTGTTGTCGTTTTCGTTTGGTTTAAAATATTCTTTGCTAAGAAGATGGAAAATAAGAACGACAAATTTCTTAGGTAATATTTTGTATTCCTTTTACTAAACGATCCTGATTGACGACATTTGAGACAAGTAGAGAATCCGTAATGTTTTGTTTCAGTAAATAAATGAAGTTTTTTGCTAGCGGCTGCTTTCTTGAGAATTTGAATTCGTTATGGAATTTCCAAATGACCCATTTAGTTTCAAAAACTATTGTGTTTATAATGTTTGAGAAAGGTGATATTTTTTGTCCAGTTACTACTGTTTTAATATCTGCCATTTTAGAACAGTCATAAAGTTTATTTTGATGTAATCGTGGGGTTTTAAGTTTAATTGATATATGAACAATAGAATAGAATATTTGCCTAATATTTACAAAATCAAATAAACAAGACATATAATCTCTTGTTAATAGGTGCCTAATTTATTTTTCTAGTTGAAAAACTATGATGTTTTATAGAATGCATATAATTTGAAAGTTATAGGCCATTAAGATAGCTGTTAATTGATTTGTTTTTATTCCTTGTTGAATAGAAATGTTTACTTTCTATCATGAAGCAGTATTGAGTCTCATTCAGTAGTGATTGAAATTGCATTCTTAAGAAATGATAAACATTACTCCAATTTCGTATTTTTACCAAAAAAGTTGCACTAAGACAGGCGGTACCTTCAGTATAGTAGAGCATTTATTTTTGATATTTTAAAGAAGTACAAGCGCCCATCAGTAAGTTCGTGAACTAATTCTGTGGTATGAACAGTTATCTAACATAATTTGACCACTACTCCTTTTCACAGTAATGTCCCTTGCATGACTTGCACTTGTTCACCGCTCGACCCATGACTGGAACACGTGCTGCAGGCCATCTCCTGCAAATTTCTGTTAAAGGCAGACCACAACACTTCCCGTGACTCGTCTATCTGACCTAGTAGTCTATTTTGGAGATATTTCAGAAAGACCAAGAAGTTGCAAAAAGCTAAATCTGGCCTGTATGGTGGGTGTGGTAACAGTTTCATGTTCAATTCGGTAATTGTGTTCAACACAACACGGCTGTTGTGACTAGGCGCATTGTTATGATGCAACATAATCCTGGGTCTTATAAGCTGTGGACGCTTTCTTTTGATAGTCAGCAACAACTTTGGCATAAGTACTGTGGAGTAAAAGTTTCCAGTAACTAGTTTTTGGAGGAACAAAGTGATTCAAAATTACATCATGTTGGTCACAAAATACTATGGTCATAACCTTACAGGCAGATTTGGAAATAACCGCTTTTGTTTGTGAGGGGGAAGAAGGATGCTTACAAATTGAGCTGTGTTGCTTACCTTCTGCTGAGAAAAAGTAGATCCAAGTTTCATCACATGTTACCACTTGGTAAAGAAAACCATCACCCTGGTCCTCTTTTGGCCTCTTCCCCATTTGATACGGCTACCGCAAACGCAGTTCTCATCATGCCGAAGCAAGGTGCATTCCAAGTTTATTGGACTGTCGAACTGGATGCAATGCTTGCAACGATAATTCTTCTGTCTTCCATTTTAAATTCCTGAAATGCCACCACCTTTTTGTCATTTTTAATAGTAACTGGTCTGCCGGTATGCCTATCATCCTCAATTGTCTCCCTATCGTCCTTAAATCTATTCACCCACTTTGAAATTACACCATTTGATCGACAAGAGTCCCCATAAATTTTCTGTAAATCTTCATGAACTTCCGAAAGAGTTTCCAAGTTCGACGTAAAGCTTTATCACTAAACGTTGCTTGTTTACATTGTTCTTCAACGCTTACAACGTAACGTCAGAATATTGATATGACGTCACATCAATTATGACTTTACGGATATCATTATTTGCGAGTTAATTATGTCTCACACCACTTTCGATATACTAGTATTGATTTTGTGCTGTCTGTCAATCTGTCTGTCTGTCTGTCACAAAGTTTGTCAAGACAACTCCTCTTATACCCCTTGCTGGATTTTCATTAAATTTTGCAGGAAGCATCAGTATGACGTCTAGTTATGAACATTATAATTTTGCGTGATTAGGTGACAGGTCAATGTCACAGGGACCAGAAAACCGAAAATCGTGTTCGTGCTTTTTGTCGCAAACCCCTTGCTGGATTTTCATTAAACTTTCCCGGAAGCATCAGTATGAAGTGTAGTTGTGCATATTATAATTTGGGTTACAAGGTCAAAGGTCAAGGTCATACGGATGGGAGACATACCTTTTTTGTCATGCAAAACTATCTAGTTGGATATTAACTATAGTTTATCGTGCAAAATTTCAGAACTAAGAAAAAGTTGTTAAGAAATAGAGAAATTTGTGCACAAAATTATTGATGGGCCCGCGTAGTTTGATTGCAGCAATTCTTTCTCATTTATTCAAGATAAACTTGCAAACTATTCTCCTCGGAAACCAGGAGTTAGTTATTCAATTGATTTCGTGGAAAGGTTCCTTATACGATCTTCTTCTAAGCTTTTAAAGCGAATGGTTCATCCAAAAACATTTTGTGTAGGGGGTAAGGGTCATCTTCGATCTAGCATAAGGGACTTTTAGAAATACTAAAATACTTTTGTGAAATATTCAAGACCATTGGATCACTTGTTATGAGCTTATAGCTGAAAATCTTTTAAAGTAAATCTTGGAACAGTGATAATGCTTTGATAAATCTCTGAATAAATTCAAAATGAAGAAAATCATACCCGTCAGAGTGCAAAACAAAGTTGGGTATACTGGAGTCACCTTGTCTGCCCGTCCATCTTTTCGTACGTGCACATTTTGTCCGCTCTAGTTCTCAGCAACAACTTACCAGTTACCAATGAACTTTACAGAAGTGATTGGTACCAAGCCTGTTAATTGTGCTCATCGTCGGCATGTTTCACTCGCATTTTTGTCTGAGTTATGGCCCATTGATTTTTTCAGCAAATTTTGTCTGCGCTATTTCTCATCAACCAAAGGCGGGAAATCAATGAAACTTCACGGAAGTTATCGATACCAAGTCTATTTGTGCATATCGTTGGCATGCTGCGCTAGGATAATGTTTAGCTGAAATCAAGGAAACTTCTAAGGATTGATCGATACCAAGCCTATTTGTACATATTGTCGGCATATTACATTTAGATAATTTTTCATTGAGTTTCAACCCTTTGATTATTTTATAAGTATAGTGTACATAGAAATTTTGTCAGGCTATTTCTCAGTAACCCCTAAAGGGAAAAGGAATCTGTTCCGTTGAAACAGTCGTTTAGGTAATCATATATCCATTCCGGTGTCCAATCCTCGACAGGGGTATCAATCAACGTCAGTGAAAGTTCTAGTTTAAAATTCACTCGGTTTTAAGGTGTGCCTCTTTATGAAAAATATATCTACCCTCCTCTGCGAATTAATGAAATGTTTGTAGGATTCTGTTGGGAATCATAATAATATTAACACCTGCTCCCAGGTAACAAAAAATGTTCAACTAAACCAAACAAGCATCGAAACTATTTCGTAGAGATATTTCAGGTGGTATTAACGTGCACTTGAGGTTTGACCGTTCCAAGGCGGTGCCCCACTGTGTTCCTTTAATTGTTCGTTTTGTCCTCGTGTGTTTGCTTTGTATGCTAGTGTGTGTTGGTAGTGTATATGTGTGTGTGTACATGATTGTGTGTGTGTGTCGTGTGTGTGTGCGTGTGTGTGTGTGTGTGTTGGTGGTGTGCACTTCTGGGTGCTGTGGGGTTCGTTTTTTGGGGAGGCTGCGTTTTTGGTACGTGGCATTCCCTGTTTGATATTATTTTTGTTTTTTTGGCTTGCATTTGACCTCTAACATATGTAGTGTTGAAGTAATTATTAGCAGTTTTTGGCGTTACAAACGGATACAAATAGTATTTGGAACACTTCAAAGAAGAGTATTATTAATTTCTTATCTAATTATTGGGAGTGAATTTCTTAAAGGGTGCTTTTTTGTTATTTTAAATATGGTAAAAACATCCTGCAAATGAACAATCAGTGGTTTATTGTCAAAGTTGACTTGTTGGAGGGTTTGCTTTCAACATTCAGCAATCATAGGTTTATTGTCAAAGTTGACTAGTTGGAGTGTTTGCTTTCAACATTCAGCAATCATAGGTTTATTGTCAAAGTTGACTAGTTGGAGTGTTTGCTTTCAACATTCAGCAATCATAGGTTTGCTGTTAACTTGAACAACGAGTGGTTTGAAACTGGTGCTGGAAGACGTTTTCAAATTTCATTTAAATATTCCTCAGGTGTATATGTACTTCTCCATAAATTCTTTATGATCAGTCTGCTTCGTTTAAAGAACAATGTAAATGTTTGGTACAATTTATGGTAATGATAATCATAGATTATTATATTAGTCAGATGGTCAAGGTTATTCGTGTGAAAAAGATGCTGATTGGGAAAACTGTGCTGTGTTATTCACCAACATTTCCTTGCTTGTTTTGCCATACAAAAGAAACAAGAAAATGAAGACCCTTTTTGTATTTATAAAAACAGTAAGAAAGCATTACTTATACATTCATCATTTTTCTTTTGTAGGCAGTAGGGGCTTCAGTACGAATCTTTGACTTGATGGATAGAAAGCCAAAATTGTCAAATGAAAATGGAAAGATTGTTCTTGAACTTGATGGGCGTAAGTTATATTGAAATAAGTATCGAGGTTTCAATGCAAAGCAGTTGTAAGTTATATGAAATAAAGATGGACTTACGCCTGTTTGCCTTGATCCTTCGGTATTGGATACATGTAAATGGCGATGATCTGTAAACAGATAGTTTTGATTAAGGCAACTCGATAGAATGCCAAAGAGTTTCAAAAGTTTCTAGCGCAAATTATAGCGAGTAGGTAATATATGATAGGAGCAAACAAAAAGTAAAACTGTGTTTGTTGATCACATTAAAATATCAGAATAAAAAAAAACAACTTTTTGAATTTTGATCATACTACAGACAATGGAAAGAAAATATTATTCCTTAATTATCAATGCATGGTAAGATGACGTAACCGTATTGTTGATCAGTTATATTTTGGTGAAGAAAACAGATGGTGTTTGGTAACAATAATCAACGGAAATAAATGCAATCAGCAAAGCACAGTTCTTGATTTATGATAGTTCCGATATGTTAAATCTGTAGACGTTTTTGAATGACTCTAAGCTTTTTAAAATGTTTACTGGCTACAAGTTGAAGTGATAATAAAACTGTAACTTTACATTACATCAGTTAACGTTATGAAAAATAGCTCCAATTATTACAAGATGGTCTAAGTATTATTACAAAAAACGGAACAAATAAAACATGGTTCTCTGTGTTTTGTAATTACATATTTGATTAATTTTTTGTAAGTTGCATTACGTTTTACGATAATGGGTTGAAATAAGAAACAGCATAATAATTTGCGTGCATACCATTTAATATTCATTACAGTATTAAGAATGTATGGATGTTTCAGATTAGATGTTTCATACATTTTTACCTTAAAGTACGTATGAATGAAATAACTAATATGTTTACTATTTTTGCAGAGATAGAGTTTAATTTAGTAGAATTCACCTATCCTTCTAGACCGGAAACCAAAGTAATTAAAGTAAGTACAAAATAATTTTTGAAACAGATTTATTATCGAAAAGTGCAATTTGTTTTTATGATTAAGAAAATCTGTAGATGTTTGCTATATCCTGATGGTAATTATATTGTCTACAGGTTTAAGGTATTAATAGAATAATTGTTTGAACTTCATCGTTACTAAGTATTTAAATGAATATGGCATTGACATACTTTATTTATGCCAACGGAATTATACAATAACATATTCTAAGCAAAAGCAATGAATGAATATGTTCAAGTTACATTTTTTAATCTAAAAAAAAGTCATTTAGAAACCCACCCATCTTTCTTAGTTCTTTTACACTTTGTTTATTAAGACCACCATGTGTATGCACAAGTGGTAGCATATTGTAAAGAAACCATAAAGCACAGTATCTTGACAGCGTTATTACCTTTATGGTCTCAAAAAAGATGCAGACTGTCTGCACATACGTTGGGATGCAGACTGTCTGTACATACTCTGTTATTAATTGTGCATGTCTCGTCTCCTGTTTATGAGAACAGTTGTAAATATTAAGATTATGGATTAAACAAAAATGATCGTATTTTTGTTTTGTCGTAATTGAGCAGTGGTTTAAAAACATTCAAGATGGGAAGATAGTTAGTATTAGTATAAGTTATAAAATCTATATTCAAGTGATTAACCCGGTTTTCAACACAGTTCCTGGTTATTAGATTAGGGTAGGCGGCGTTGAACAGGCAGTCCCGGTCAATACCTTTAGTTTGGAAGGATTGGCATGCAATCTGGTATGTTGGTAGATTATATGATGATGTACCGAACATGTCAAGTCGTCTTATATTGTAAATTGACTGATTAACAAATTTTTTCAACACCAGTTAAGAACAATTTTGATATGTTGAAATAATAAATGTTCCTACAACGATACAATGCAGTGAGGAGTAAATTGTAAACAGAATGTACATATTTAATTTATGAGAGTTATTACAGTTTTATTTAGCACGTTACACCTGTTGTTTTGTTTGCTACACCTCGGTCATTTTCAGACTGTTGTAGCGAAGTGTTCTCTGGTATTGAAACAAACAGTGAATGAGCTCAGAATTTCTACATAAACTTGAAGTACTATTATAATACATTAAGATGTACTATATTTTACAGGATTTGACATTAACAGTTGAACCAGGTCAGATGGTTGCATTGGTAGGTCCATCAGGGGGAGGGAAATCTACACTAGTTAATCTTATTGAGAGATTCTACGATCCTGATAGGGGATATATATCTTTAGGTATTTACTTCTTTTGTGGCAAATGTTTTATTTTCGATCTTCCATTTTTGATCTTCCAAGTCATGTCATTTGTAACACATACGCATTTAAACTTGCTAGTAAAGTTATTTTTTTATTTTATTTTTTTTTGTGCTCGAAATGTTTTGAGCGTCACTATTTATCTTCATGTCGGTGAATGTATGGATTGTTAGTTATTTTAAAGCAGTCGCTAGGTGTATTTTTTTGAAAGTTTAAGGCTGTTTGATAGCTGGTAATGTGTTACATATTATAAGTTTATAACTGAGGTCTTCGACCTACCGCTTTTCTCAAACTTTTCAGTTTAAGACTTTATATTTATAACGTTTATTTCAAACTTAACATATATCGTGTGCCATTATATGTTGGTAGCATTTCATTATCTACGAATTGTTTTCACGTTATATACAAAAATGTATCTTAAAAAAAAACTAGATTTCGAAATATTAAAATTCAATCAATTTTGCAGGTGGTGCCGATCTGCGTGACCTGAACCCCGAGTGGGTAAGACAAAAGATCTCGATGGTCAGTCAAGAGCCGACACTTTTTGCCTGTTCTATTAAAGATAATATTGCCTATGGAAGACAAGCTACTCTTGAAGAAGTAAGTAAACTGAATGTGTATATTTATATTAACGTTAACTTTTTAGCCCACCTGAGCACATTGTACTCAAGGTGAGCTATTGTGATCAGTAGTGGCATTCCAGGCCCCTCGGAAAGTCGGGCCCGTCCTCGATCTAGGATTATCCGGATTATCCCGGATTAAGGGGATTAGGAGATTAGTTAGGTAATCGATTACTTAAGTGACAATGAATTATGCAATCAATTACTTAATAAGGGAATTAATTGCTCAATCAATTACTCAATAAGGGAGATTAAAATCTTATCAGGGGGATTATCACGCGAAGGATTCATTCATGGCGAGAGCGGATTACGTGAATGAATGAAAAGGATTAGAATCGTATTAACGCTAATTGAACACCTGTCTTAATTACATTTATACTAGTAGTACCGTAAATGGCGGCCATCTTGGTTGGACCTTATAGTAGATACACGTATTTGTCTAGCTACCTAGCATTTCGATCAGTTTGAACGGCACACTACTTGTTCGTACAGCAGCAAAGGAATATGGACGCACTGAATTTCGAATCACATCAACGTCAAAGTGTGTGCATGCTAGAGTTCTCTATAGACATTAAATACGCTAGACACGTTATTGATAGACTCGAAACTGCAGCTTTAAAGAACTGCTCTGGGTGCATAGAAGGTTGGCTGTCACAAAGGGATCATTCCTGTTTGATGTACAGCGATGCGGAAAAGTTGTTAGCGTATTTCGACTTAATCCTCGACAGTACGGATGATGAGAAATTGTTGTCTGATTGGGAGAAGGAAATTAAATGTTCTGGACACGCGAGTGCGAGTATTGTAGACATGTTCCTGTTAAAAGTTCGATGTAAAGACTACAGAGACACTCGAATGAAGAGCAACGCCATCTGGAGGAGACAAATATTAAGGGCAGCTACGACTATCCTACATACTGACAATAGCAATTTTCAGTCATAAATCGGCTCGAGGCGCACTACGTCTGCCGTAAATACACTGTAAAAAATGGCGGACAAAATTCAGTACAAAACTAGACAGAGCGACCATCCCATTTACGAAGGCGATGCTTTAGTGAAGTTTATAGCACCAGCTACATTATTGTTGGTAAGTTGAATTAAATATGATTTATGAAAGATTTAACGCTAATACAGAAGAAGAAGTGCACGTGCATGTCGGTATTAAACGCCGTAACAGGTACCGTTTTGTTACAATAATTATTATTATTATTATTATTATTATTATTATTATTATTATTATTATTATTATTATTATTATTATTATTATTATAAATACATTATCATCATTGTTATTCTTCTTCATTTTCTTATTCTTCTTATTGTTATCATTATTATTATTATTACCGCTGAAGGTTGGACAGAGCAACTCTGGGAAAAGTCGGTTCATGGCCAGCCTGGTGCGACAAGGGAGTAAAGTGTTTACAAAGCCACCAAGTAGGTATGTTTGGTTATACAACATGTACCAAACACTGTATGACGAGATAGAGAACGATACACCAAACGTCAGTTTTGTACAAGGCTTGCCATCTAGGTCTGACGTAGAAACTTGGGCAAAGGATGAAGATCATTTAGTGTTGCTGGTGGACGATCTCTATCACCTGGCTATAAATTCGCGGGATGTGCTCGATTTATTTTTAATACTTTGTCACCATTTAACCGTCACGGTTATTACAAGCTGTCATAATATTTTCATGGGGGCGCGATTCTCAAAATCTTTAACTACAAACACACATTATTTACTGTTATTTAAACTGAACAATCGTTTGCAATTAGCAACGTTAGCTAATCAACTATACGTGTACAGCAAAAAGTCCAAGAGCTTTGTTGCGCTTTACGATCATGTTATGTCAGAAAACAAGTACAGTCCATTGGTTATCGACTTGAGTCCACTTAGCCGTCATAATGATTATAAATTGAGGTGTGATATTCTACCTGGTCAGTTGCCGAAAATATTCGAATTAGAATAGGAACCAGCTTACATCGCTTACTTATCTATCTATCATTGTGTAATGTGAGTGCGCATTGAAGCGACTAATCTTCAGTGGCGCCTAAATTACGTCTTACAATATCATATTAAGCTGGAATATGGAGAAAATCGCGCAGCATGTTGCGTGGCTAAGATACCTGGCCGTTGCATTGCCAAACCAAAGAAAACAATTGCTTCGTTGTATTTCAAGAGAACAAATAAGCGTTATATCTGAGATATGTTTAAATCTTCTGAGTGGAAATATTGAGGTCAGTGACAAAGAACTCTTAGCATTGAGCAAGTACAAAAACATTTATAGGAAATTAGCAGTGCGGACAGTAGATACTGTGACAAAACGCCAGTGTATTTGCAGGGAAGCAGCCAGTATTAAAACATTGTTATGCACATTCCTTAAGTATTACGACCGTGAATCGGATTATACGGACAGTGACAGTGACTGTGAAAGTTATAACGAACTAGAACAACTTCCGCTCCGGTCAGTGGAGAACCAAGATGGCGTCGGAGGCGAACAAGGGATTTCGGACATTAATTTTAATGCCCGTAGAAAAATACCGTCAGTTAGTTCAGAAACAAAAACAGACGACAGAAGTCTCGTCAAAGGCAACGGACTCTCGGGAGGAAGACAAGAATCACCACTACCACTACCAACAACAACAACAACAGCAACAACAACAACAACAAGAACCGGAGACGAGTCAGGGGATGCAGAAACCACAGGAAACTCCGGCCACGGACATAACGTCACTGACTGCAGGTTCGTGGAAAACCCAAACACAGAGTGGTAGTACACAGGGTGAGCGCAGTGCGTTTGCTTCGGGGGACAGTTATTTATTGAAGAAAGCAAAAGACGCTACACGTAAAGATTTATGGATTCAGTTTGCCCGAAAAAATGGTGAAATCGGAAGAAAGCAGCCACGAGAAGACACTTCCAGGCCGGTAGCAAGGTGGCTCCCTTACTAACATTGGCTATAAATATTTGTTTACTAACTAGTACCGAACAGTGTGTGTGTATGTGTGAACATGAATACGGACGTTGGCTAACAAACTATTACTGGACAGCACGTGTGTGTACATGTATGTATTTATAGGTGTCACCTTGTCACGCCTTATTTTAAAATTAATTGTTACGGGGCTTATGTACAAAGTTTTTTGCTTATCACTGTTTCCTGAACTTTTTATTATAGTTTGAAGTAATAAACTCCATGTTCTTTCTTTACCGTCAAGTTGGTGCTTCTTTTACACATTCTGTCTTTAGTCATAGGAAATAAGAATATAACATGCGCACGCAAAAGCATCAAGTCCGTGACTATTTTTTTCAGGCGGGTGCTCTTACCACTCGATCACGGAGACAAATTGAGACAGAAGTTGTTGCGCATGCGTGCACATGTTTGGAAGCTTAAACGAGTCGAGAAGCTTCTCTGGGCCATGACAAAATGTTCGCATCTGTCTGAAAGTTCCTGCAGCATTGCTGAATACTATGCTTGGCAATCTTAACCGCTCGAATTTATGTAATTTTTGCATAAAAAGTTTTGCAGTCTAACTGTATGTTTATGATTCTTAAATACTGCCAACAAGTTCTAGAGTAAGCAAAATGATAAAGACTTTTAACGTGATAATCTTTATTATCGTTATTATAAGTAGTAGTAATAGAAGTTGTAGTAAGACTTTGATGTAGATGCAGTACTTTTTATGCAAAATATTATCATAAAACTGAACGAGCTTCCATCCTTGATCAAAGATTGAAATTTGATCAGGCAGCTTTAATAGCAGTTTGCAAACTTTCGAGCTTGAGTCATTTCTGCAGGGAAATAAACAAGTAACCGTCTTAGCAGACAGACATACAGAAAGACAGACAGGTGACTGTCGGACTGAATAGTTTACTCGATCTTGAATGGAAAACAGCAATTTCGTAAAGTCAACAAGAAAATTTTAATTACAAGATGAACAAGTGCAAATGAACAAGTGCAAATAAACAAAAGCTATGAGATCAGTATAAAGTTAAAGTTACACAATGATATATCATGACAATACACAATCATACCGTTTCCTACAGTTACAGCAGTCATTCGTGATAATAATAATATTGTTCTGTCGGTCGGGATCATTTACCCGATCTTGCATTGCATTGCGTAAAGTCAACAAGTACATTTTAATCTACATGATGAACAAGTGCTATTAAACAAAAGCTTTGTCATAAGAATAAAGGCAAAGTTATACAATGATATATTAAAGTTAAAGTTACACAATAATAGCCGTCAGTTTCGTACAGTCAGGTAATCGAACTTAATAGCAGCAGCAGTAGCTGCATCAGTAGTGGAGGTAGGCCAGGGAGTTCTCAAACTCCGGTCTATAACTTGTGTAGCAGTTGCAGTGAGGGAGAGGAGGAGGAGAGCTGACTACTGTGCATTCCAGAAACTCTATTAATGACGATAATGTGTAATTACTTATCCGTACAGGATTTAGCGGCATTATCTTTAACTTGTACAAAACTGTATAAAATAATGGAAGCGGGACAATTTTGGAAGTGTCGTGTAAAACGTGGCTTTTGTGCAGATTTCACAATTGACGACGTGGCTCAAAGTAAGAGTGTGTACATACTATTGTACCAAACTCTGAAAAAGAACAATGAATTTTCTTTATAGTAAATGTTTTTTTTCGAATAAGTTTATGCTGTTTTAATAAATAAACGAGACAAAATGTTATTGTTATTGACTAATTTGGTTTCTTTCATTGTGTGTATATATATCTCTAACGAGTGATTCTTTACTCTCAATTAAAACACCTTTTTGCAGACGAAAATTTAGACTTTTATTGGCCCTCTTTAAGTATTGATTGGTTCCATAAAGGTGTGATAATTGCTAAAAGCCACACTGTTGTCTGGCAAAATGTTGATTGCTAGTTATGCACTGGACTGGCGAACATTGTGCGCATTTTACTAGCTGATTGGACAAATAACTCTTTGTAAAACAACGTTTCGGCTTATATTAGCCATTATAAAGATCGTCTCAGTCATTGATTGGTTCCTTAAAAAACTTGATAACTGTTGATAAAAGCTGAAATGTTGTTTTACAAAATGTTGATTGTTATTTTATGGAGAGGATAAGAGCACCGTTATATTTTTAAAGGTGATTGTCGTCAATCAGAACAATGAACTCTTTGCAAAAGAACGTTTCGGGTTTTATTAGCCATGATCAAGTTTGTCTCTGAGGTTTCGATAACAAAAAACTTGATAACTGCTAATAAAGTCTGAAATGCTGTTTTACAAAACGTTTATTGTTATCTTAGGCACGGGATAAGCGCACAATCTTGTGTAGGACACCGAATTCATGCTGTATCGGTTTCACTGTCCATTTACTGGCAAGTCACTACCAGTTTACAAAATATTTAAGGCTAGATTCGAACATACCGCCAATGCCCCTTGCAGTATTCATTGCTTTTTGGTTGAAAAGATACGAAATAAAATTTAAAGTTAGATAATTATGGTTCTGGTATGACGTTCTAAAAGGCAAGTCAGTGTTAAAAATCTAAACTTTTATTTATTTACACAAAACACAGTTTACTACTAAATAAATAGATAAATAAATAAATACAAATAAGTAAACAAACACATAAATACATAAATGCATACATACATACATACATACATACATACATACATACATACATACATACATACATACATACATACATACATACATACATACATACATACATACATACCAACAAAATGCATACTACAATAAATAGAAAGACAGATAGATAAAAAGTAAATATATACAGGAAACTAGCGAAACCTTTCACTGTACTTAAACTGTACATGTTATGGTCCTTAAGGATTTGCTTACGCCAGTTTAACGACACGGCTTTCATCTACTTCGAGAAAGCTATCATATTCGCAGTACACAACGCATGCTACATTTTTTTCAAGCGGCGTTGCAAAATGAGCTTCAATAGAAAGAGTTCCTGAATGAAGTAACTCAAACTTAAAGCTATCATCCAGCGACGCTGTTATGTCAAACACATACAAGGCTCTACCCGTCGTAAGCGCGGACCGGTCAATGTCAATGTTACTTCTGTCTCGTGCGCCGATGCCCCCCATTGGATTGGTTAAGTGTTTAGATCTGGAATATCCCAGCAAACGTTCGTACACCTCCAAAGTTAAATGTTCGCTGTAATTTGCGTTAACCGGCGAGCCCGGTACAGGAACTCCATCGACAGTAACGTTCAGCTGACGTAAGCCAAGACTCTCGAAGTTAAAGGGGTTCTTTTTCAACGAGCCCAAAAGCCCAGAAGAGTCAACAAATGTTACGACGATTAATCTTGGCACATATTGTGAATTAATATGATCCCAAAGAAATACACTTTGTCCTCGAGCGATTGTAGCGACCTTAGTTTCGGTCTTTACATAGGGGTATTTTGCACTGACTGTCTTAAGCAGTTTTGCATGAGCTACCAGTATGGCCGCATTCACCTTCAGCTTGCGCAAACGTAAAAACGCATCTTCAATACGGACTTGATATGCACCAGTCTGGTCGCCTACTTCGCCACTTATTAAACAGAACTCTGGTGAATTTCTATGTAGAACGATTCGAAGGTGACAGCCGTTGATGAGATATCTGTCCAGTTCTAGGCAGTCGTTCATTGGAAACCCGACTAGATCAAAAAGTTTCGATCCTTTGGTCTGCTGATGCCGTTTGTACAGACCTAAATCTGAAACCAAAATAACGACATTTTTATTAACTATTACTAGGTGTGATTATCGCTAAGTATATTCTTATAGTTTTCGAAAGTTTCATCCCTGTCTGTCAAATCTATTATTTAGTTGAGAAGTGAATAGATATAATAAACAATTATTTAATGCCACAGGAATACAGATAATTTGGTAATGGTAGCACGTTATGTGAGCGTCCGTGCGTGCGCACGTGTGAACGTGCGTGCTTGACATTGCTTACGGCAATAAAAATAAATAATCATTTCCAATGTATCTCTTCACGGTTGCAATTAATTGTGAAATGCGCACCGCGTACTACACAGTGATGTATGTATTACTAATAGTATTAAAGCTACTACTCACTTCCTTGTCCGGGATCTGTCTCGCTAGGAGCACCGGTTTCCTGGTCAAGAAACATCTCCCCTTCTGAGTATTTGGAGTGTTTTTTTGACATATGGTCGACCTTCAGCAGTCTGTTCAATATTGCCTTGTAAGGATATTGGTCTCCAGTAGTGCTTACTAATGTTCTGTTAAGATATACATCCACTTTTTTAAACATAGCGTGAAAAAACAGATCAACAGGGGTTACTTTCTTCCCTACGTCTAAAGGCGTCCCATCTGAACCTAAAATCCGAACCTTGAGAAACAATCTAGTGTTTTTCAGATCAGTGTATATGTCTCCCTGTAAGTTAGTTTCGAATTCCAGTGGGGCTTCTCCGCTGTATTGACTGACTGGACGTGTGTCCTGTAGAATCTGTTTCTGAATAGCGACCTGGTTTGGGTAGACGCTGAATATATCGAGGGCGTCAGCCGCAGTCTCGTTATCACTGAGATTGGTAAGGACAGACATTCTGCCGATCACTGTTTGTTTTTGCTAAATATGTCGTTTAACTTGCCGTAACTGAATTGCTTTGCTCTCTTTGCGTTGCTTGCACCTGTACTTACACTCTTCGCTTTTCTCTTAACTGCCTGTCTCTGCACACCCGTACTTCCGACTCCGTTCACAATATGCCTGCTTATCTTATTGTCACCGGATTTCACCTGAGATTCGGCTTGATCGCGCGTCTCTTCTACCGGAGAGACCAACTGAACTTTAACATCCGATTGTACTAGCTTTTTAGGCACTGGCTGTTTCGAATTCGCCGGAAGTTTTTGTTCGAATATTCTCTCCCAGACCTTGAAGTCGGGGATGTACAGCTGTCTGCTCTGCGCCATTGAATGAAATTTTCACTGTTGCAAAGTAATAAGAATATGCACGAAGTATAATTGTTATTAATACCATCAATATCATTTAACGGCTGTAAAACGCCGCCTTATCTAATACCGACGTCTTATAGGCCGGCACTTTTTGAAATGTAAAGCCACGCCTACTCTACATTGCTGTAAGGCAGCGAATGGCTGTCCCATTTTAGCCAAGCAAAGCACGTGAATGCAGTCGATTCGACGTACATTTACCGGCTTGTAAAAGCAGTAATTTTCTACAGTGTCCACAGAAAATGAATAACTGGCGTGGGCAGTGTTGAGCCCACTGCCCAAGTAAACCTTTCTTAACAGCTGAGTTTTATTGCCCCCGACAATAGACAGACCGACCACATTAGCACAGACGTACACTTCTCTTCCTGTAATAGAGTTTTTAATTTCCCGATCACACTCAATATTAATACCAACCAAGGCAACGCACCATTCATCACCGTTAAGGTCAAGAGGATCATGAATATCAACTCTGAAGCTGGCCCCGTTGTTGTTTGGGTAAGCGGAAGTGCAATCGTAGCTTCCTATGTATACGTGAAACTGGTCCATACTACGTCCGTTTTCGTTGCTTTAAGAAGGACTTAGGAATCCATCTATCAAACATCGGACCCATCCCTCTGTATCTGACGTATACTTCTACCCGCCTTCCAACCTTTCGCCGTTTTAGAACCTTTTCTACTTCCCAATGATCCGCATTGTCGAGGTTTTTGTTGACTCGTTGTAATTCAGTTTCGTAGAACGCCGTCTTTATTGGTTGGGAGTTCATGTCTTCCAGATAATAGACTGGCAGATTTTCGCGTAGAACACGCCTTCTAATTTTGAAAATTTCGTCCGAAAACTTTTGGCTGTATGCCCTCTCGAATGTTCGTTTGCGTAGGCTTACTCTCACCACATCGCCTTCGTTATAATTAAATTCACGGGTTTTAGAAACTGTGGCGCCAGCAGCTCCAACGCGCTTTTGCTTCCTTCGGGCATACATGAGATTCCAGAGTCTGGCCTGATTTTCATCTGACACTTGGCTCGGGCTCAGACCAAAGAGAGACGAATGTATACGACTGTTATATGCTGCAACGAGTTTGTCGAGCACTGGTAAGTAAGAGAATGTCCTGTTCTCGTAACAGTAACGATACAGATTTTTCTTCAATGTCTGGTTAAATCTTTCGACAATTTGGCAGTGCATCGGCGTATTTGAGTAAAAGTGTTTAATACCCCTTTTGAGTAGCATTGCGTTGAATACCGTTGACGCAAACTCACTTCCTTCATCGGACCGTACGCGCCCGACCTCGTACTCGTTCAGAATGGCAGCCATTGCCTCTGTTACTGTTGCCCCCCTTTTGTCGTGCAGTGGACGGACGAAAGCTAGTCTACTGAAGCAGTCGACCGCTGTGAGAAGATATTTCGTGCCCCGATTGTAACGGCTCAGTTTTATGACATCGCAGAGATCTACGTCCATTTGCTGCCGTATGCCGGCCACTAAAATTTTGTTCCTTTTGTGTCGATGGCGGACATCCCTGTTTATAGTGTAAGTATCTTTTGATTCAAGAAAAGACTTTAACTCCTTTCTTGAAAATTCATAACGCCCGTCTTTTTCTAGTTCCCGTTTTAACCTTCCCAGACCACCGTAGCTACCCGGATGACCGGGATCAGTGTAGATCCGTTCTAGATATTCATGTTTGGCTTCCTGTTTGCCGATCTCCATGTTCAGAGCTTTTCGCTGAACGCCGCGAACTGAGCCTTCTGTCGCTGCTGCTGCTGGTTTTACGGTACTTCAACATGGGATTAGGTAGCACATAGCCTACGGCTGAACTTAACAGCGCCACCCATAAACTGTCACTGTCGTCGCTTCGCAGTGATAAATTTGTCGCAGACAAAACAATAATGCCAAATATAGCTATTAATTGCGCTATGAACGTCACTCTGTTCTTCGCAACTCGTCCGCAATTGAAACACTTACTCTGATGATCAAACAGGTTATCATCGCCGTCAACCGTTGTTTCGGTTAGATTTTCAGTTTCAGTTCCTGATGCAGTCGCCTCTAAAGCGATGTGTAGTGAACTGTCATTTCTATCGCGTTTCAACATATCCATTTTCGCGTTTACTACTCACGAAGGCAAATCACAAACTGTGCCGTTCAAACTGATCGAAATGCTAGGTAGCTAGACACAATAGCTATGTAGCCTACGTGTATCTACTATAAGGTCCAACCAAGATGGCCGCCATTTACGGTACTACTAGTATAAATGTAATTAAGACAGGTGTTCGATTAGCGTTAATACGATTCTAATCCTTTTCATTCATTCACGTAATCCGCTCTCGCCATGAATGAATCCTTCGCGTGATAATCCCCCTGA
The DNA here is from genome assembly GCA_022818135.1 of Saxidomus purpurata. Taxonomy (NCBI): domain Eukaryota; kingdom Metazoa; phylum Mollusca; class Bivalvia; order Venerida; family Veneridae; genus Saxidomus; species Saxidomus purpurata. The sequence continues at coordinate 2,617,280 of JAFMSR010000007.1, read as the reverse complement.
TAAGATTTTAATCTCCCTTATTGAGTAATTGATTGAGCAATTAATTCCCTTATTAAGTAATTGATTGCATAATTCATTGTCACTTAAGTAATCGATTACCTAACTAATCTCCTAATCCCCTTAATCCGGGATAATCCGGATAATCCTAGATCGAGGACGGGCCCGACTTTCCGAGGGGCCTGGAATGCCACTACTGTGATCGCCTGATATCCGTCGTCGTCCGTCCGTAAGCTTCCTTTAACTTGTTCAAATGGTTCCGAATGACTGAACAACATAGCCACCAGAGCTAAATATAGAAAAATCTTCGAAATTCTTCATTCCAAAATCGCATGTCACAGAGCTTTGATATTGGGTATTCAGCATCATCTAGTTGTCCTCTACCAAGTTAAAACCATGCCACTAGGGTCAATATCGGCCCGGCCTTGTGGTCGTTTGTTTTGCCTGAAGTTCTATAGGGAATACTTTGAATAGCTTCAATTCTGAAACCGCAAGTCACAGAGCTTAAATATCTGGTGTGTAGCAAAGTCTAGTGCATGCCTACTAATTTCTCTCAAATGATGCACCAGAGGTTTAAACTGATCCGAATGGGGTCACTTATTTTACATGGACTTATTTAGAAAAACTTTAAAAGTCTTTTTCTGCAAAAGCTTAAAGTCTAGAGCTTAAATTTATAGTTTTTATCTTTGTCTAGTGTACCTCTTTCAAGTCGGTCAAAATCGTGTATCTGGAGTCAAAATTTACCACACTCTAGGGGTCGCTTGTTAGTATGTAGAGTTATAAGACAAATAAAAAATCTTGTTATGAATTTAGCGTGAAAAGGAATGCTACTCAAGTGAGCGATATAGCCCTCTTGCTTATTTTCTATTTCATAGACCTCTTGTTTAAGTTATATTTGGCCAGACTTCAGCGAGAAAATGTGAAAAAAACAATTTCATATGTATTGAAGTGTATCATTTTGCACATGATTTAAAATCTTTTTGCAAATTGATACCAAATGAAAATAATAACACGACACATGGCTTGCTTTTATAGTTTTGATTCCTTAAATTAGGATTTATTTGCATTTTAAAATAGCATTTGTACGGTTGCTCCAAATTTGTTTCTATATGGAATCCTTACCAATTATATTTCAGGTAATAGCTGTTGCCAAGGAAGCCAATGCCCATGAGTTTATTTCATCTTTTGGAGACGGATATGATACGATGGTTGGTGAACGTGGCATACGACTATCTGGAGGCCAGAAACAAAGGATAGCCATTGCAAGGGCACTGATAATGGACCCTAAGATATTGCTGTTGGACGAGGTTATTTTACCATAAGTTCTATATATTACAATCTATCATTTTTGAACTGATATTCCACCAAGTGTCGGTCAAGGATGTTAAATGTTGTTTTTATTTTATTGGTGGTTTTATTTGCCTTTTAAAAAGATAAACATATGATGTGTTTGATTGTATTCATAAATTAAATATTGATTGGTTCATTCACTTTGAGATGTTTGCTTATATGGTCTGTATAAAAATCTAAATAATTTGTAGGCAACGAGTGCTCTGGATGCCGAATCTGAACACCTAGTGCAAGAAGCTATAGATCGCGCAATGAAAGGACGTACTGTGGTAATTATAGCACACCGATTGTCTACAGTTAGAAATGCATCAAAGGTATGGGTAATATATATTCCACATAGACAAACCATACACATTAGATTGAATCAAATAAAAAAATCTGTAATTGATATTTACAAATCACAGTATACGTCAGACCTAGCAGTGCTGCAGACACTATTGTTTTCAGTTGTTTCATGCAATTTAGTGTTATTTGCTGAATCTCTCGAATTCATTGCAGTATGTTAGGGAGACCTAGAACTAGATCATGAGATTGCTTAGCAAATTCTAAATTTCCACTGAACCTGTCGTTAAATAGACTGAATGGAATTTGAACAATATTTGCAAACATGCTGTTTATGACGACGCGAGTTGTCCTTGTTATGTTATCATGCAATTTAAACAACGGTGGTATCTGTAAAACATAATTTCAGACATTGTTTGATTAGGTACTTTGACGAGGGGCAGTGTCAAGGTTTTATGTGAATTATATTTGCAATTTTGAGTTTTTATAGCCAAAAGTCAATGTGTATGCACTGTATGAGCAAATGAATGTCAAAGAAAATGATGTATTCTACAAGTTGTTGTTTTACTCTAAATAATACGTTTCGCTTCAGGTTGTTGTCATAGATAAAGGTGAAATAGCAGAACAAGGGACACACGATGAATTGATAGAGAAAAATGGTGTTTACAAACGACTAGTGTTACGACAGCTCACTGCTGGAGCTCTCACAGATCCTGTCACAGATAAGCTTGTGAATCTAGATACTGATGATAACGACGATCTGCTTGATTGATGACACATTTCGTTTTCAAAATATATCATTACAGAGAAATCAGTGAACAAGTTCTATGATGAAAGTGTTGGTCAGCTTGATATTGATCACAAAGTCCAATAAGATTAAGGGCTATTGTCATATGCTGTGCTTGACCGGAACATTATTAAAAACATTCAAGGAATTTAGTTGACATTTCACAAAATGGTAGAAAGAATTATAAGGAATTGCAGTGTCTAAGAAACATTACTCTGTGTTGCATAATATTTGATTATCCCCCTTTTTGTGTGACTGGAAAATAACTTAGAATAGATTCAAGAGATTTAATATATTTATCACACGATAATACAAAATGTAGCAGCCACTCAGTCGATGCTCTTGTCCTAAGAACTGTATCTCTATCTTTCTCTTTATCTGAATTGTCGCCGTCATTTTATTGTAATATTATGTGCTGTTTGGAATATAAATTCCAAAACTGTTCTGTGAGAAAGTAGATATTTCACATATTGATGCAGGACACAAGGAAGTGCATTATCTAAGAACCATTACTGTACGTTTCCTCATTTGTAATTATTTCGCACTATCATGTTTGACTGGATGATGAAACTAAAAGTATCCAAGCGATTTAGGTTATTTTTCACATTGTAGTTTATTTTTTCACAATTATTGAGGACGTTCAGAGAAGTTAAGAGTGTCTTTTAACAATTATGTTTTAATCACCTCCATTTAATAGCTTGTTAGTATGCTTGTTTGTTATCAAAGCTTCACTTCTGACGCATATTTCACCCAGCACTGACTGGCCTGTTTGACAATTAACAGTATTGTACTTACAGTTTACTGATTTCTGTCTTACAGAAGGACTTGCTAACCGGTTACTTGCTTTTTCGTATTACAGCAAATCATTCATAAATTGTTTCCAATGTCCAATGTGGTAAATCAATATTTTACGTATGATCTTTTACTGATTATTCCTGACTATGTTTACTGTTTACCTCTTATTTTTGTATATTCTGACAAAACTTGTAAGACGAAGCGTTTTTTGTAAAAAATTGAATATAAGGATAATATAATTTTTTGAAAACAAAATAGCACCATTTAACATTTCCACTGATTTGTTTCTGGTATACAAAATTGCGGCGTCATAAAATATCTATGTATTCCAAGTATGTTTTATATGTCGTTGTTGTTGTTATTTTGTTCATGAACTCATTCATTCACTGATGCCAGTCTTTGCAAATGATACGCTATAAGGATGTTCGGGTTTCTGTATTTTGTCGTCCGTGTGTCAGTATTTAATGCATAAGTACTCGCAACATTTCTTGATCTATTCAAATCGAAGGTTGATAAATTATGTATCTCATATTGGACAAGATGTCCATCATGTTTTACTAAGAGACACATTGGACAAGCAACAGCAATTGCTGTTCTTTCTCTTTAAAATAATTTTATTTTGATTTTCATAATTCTGCCAGATGTTGGGATAGACAAAATACACCAGACCCTTTTATTGCATTATCTTTATCTAATAATTAATACCTGATGGACTGGCCCTGAGCTCGAGAGGCTGGTCCTTAGCACGAGACATACGCTATATAATAATAATAATGACCTTGTATATGGATGTGTTTTATAACATGATTTTTTAGAAATAAAATCAGCCTTGTAAAAGATTTTTAATCACTTTTACGTCTTTTTATGCTGTATATTTACGGATTTGTTCAACATCAGGCTATCATGGCCCTCTTATAAGGATTTTGATAAATACTCTTTTCGTTGTCTGTGATGGCTTTTAAATGTAATCGTAGTGAAAAAATAAAAGTGATAAAATAAAGAATGCTTTCATGTCATTTGTGAAATTTAGTCCATAAAAACATAACCATCAATGATTTAATGAAAGAAATTTTACATGACAATAAAGCATTATTGTCTTCACAAGATACAATGCTTTTGGCTTGAAGTTACACAACATTTTCCCCTAAAGTTTTATACAGTACCTGAAAAGATGAACTTTATGTTAGAAATAACAAAAACTGAAGAAGACTTTTCAGCTGTACACACAACTTTAAAAACCAAATAAAATTTATGTTGATTGATTCAAACGTTTTTACACTCTATTTTAACAATGAATGTCAGTTATATGAATGTTACATCACTTGTGAAGTAATATCAATTGCTTTCATTTGTTTAAATTTAAAACAAAGGCACATAATGAATATAGTTCAGCTGATTTTAGAATAGGAGTATGTGTAATTCAACTGTTTATTGCACAGATGGAACCATTTTGCTAATTGTTAGAACAAACTCCTAAACAAAACTGCAATAAAATTGGCTAAATTATATTTTACCATTGAAACGTACAGATAACTTTAATCTGATGTCGTTTTGTGTTGGCGTTTAGTGCAGGGAAATGGTAACATCAGCATGATACAGAACACACTGAAATGAAGCTAACCGAAAGTCTACCTGTACCAAACACTTTCTCTTCAAACCTAACTTTTACTGCAGCTAGTTGTGTTACGGTACTAAGTATCCGTTGAAATGTGCAGATATTAAAATGATACGAAATACACAGATGCCGTCCGGGTGTTGGGTACAATTGCTTCCTATTGATGTTAACAAGAAACTGATGTGCAAATTTTTCGGGAATTCCGCACAGCCTGTACTTACATAAATACCTTTAATAACCAGTATAAATACTTTGATTTTGTAAACGTCAGCATGATGCTCTTGCTATTTCGACAAGATA
>JAFMSR010000007.1:1992953-2004267 GCA_022818135.1 Saxidomus purpurata | reverse complement strand
CAGGATAATACTAACTGACCCTGCAGGTGCGATCCTTGCAGTGGTTTAGTAAGGATTCTTCGTCTAAGTCACATAAACATTTTAATTTTTTTAAACCAACACTGTTTATTGTTTGCCTCATTGTATCTGCATACTCATGGGCTTGACTAAGAAATAGACTACCTGAACCTGGAAATAGTATCATACAACAAAAAATTATTATAGAAAATACTGAACTGTACTATAGACAGAAGGGTTTTTGAAGTAAAGTACGGACGAATGGGGGAAGAACAAAACATTTGAACTGCAAGGGAAGTTATGTCCTGCTGTGTACTTTTGCAAGTTTGCAAACATTTACACCAAAATTAGAAAGTTCAATACTTAATACTCGAAAAACAATTGGCAACTTGAATAGATTTCAGCACAAAAACATATATTTATGTTATCTAGTGACTTTTACTTATATATGTCTTGAATAACTTAAATGATTCATTTTAATGAAGGATATTCTCATTTTATGGAAATAAACTTTCATCAAGGTTAGTAAACTGTTTTTGTTCTGTAATGCATGCCACTGCTCTCAAGTGTATAAACATCACCACGTAGCTTTGTTTATAAACACAGACTTTATCAGCAATTAGCCACACCTCCCGGGAAATTCAAATCTGAGATCGTCTGCTTGACAGTTTGATTTTTTTTCTAAAAGTCACTTTTAGAAGTGATATGAAATTAAGATTTTTGGATTAACTGTTTTGAAATGGCACAGCTTACCTTTGTAACAAATTTCAAAGGAAACAGTTCTGTAACTTTGTTAAAATTTAAGAAAAAGGGTCTCTGATCTGAAACATGTTTGAAAATATTGAAAAACCTGCCCCAGCGCCATCTAGTGGTTTATATAGTCCTGTTGCCCCTTTAAGGTCAAGGTCACTGGTACTAAAAATAGATTTTTATTTATTTTTAGTTTTTAGATTGTTTTAAGCAAAAAAAAAAATTTTTTTAGGTCAAGGTAACTTGGCTCAAGGTCAAGGTCACTGTTACTTAAAATAGATTTTTATTTAATTTTAGTTTTTTGATTGTTTTAAGCAAAAAATATTTTTTTCGGGGTCAAGGTCACTGGGGTCAAGGTCAATTTCAGTGTTACTAACAATAGATTTTTATTTATTTTTAGTTTTTAGATTGTTTTAAGCAAAAAAATTTTTTTTGGGGGTCAAGGTCACTGGGCTCAAGGTCAAGGTCACTGTTACTAAAATAGATTCTTATTTATTTTAAGTATTTTGATTGTTTTAAGCAAAAAAAAATTTTTTCGGGGTCAAGGTCACTAGGGTCAAGGTCAAGGTCAGTGTTACTAAAAATAGATTTTAATTTATTTTTAGTTTTTGTGTCACCCTTTCGGAGAAAAGGCGATACATAGGGATCGCTTTGTCGGTCCGTCCGTCCGTCACACAAACTTAACGTTGGCTATAACTTTGCCATTTCTTAAGATTTCTTCATCAAACTTTACAATTGTATTGCTTATGACAATAGGGTCATGATGCCACCAAATTTAGTAGGTCAAGGTCATATTTGACAGAGTTATGCCCCTTTTTGTACTTGGATTTTGTCACGAAAACTTAACGTTGGCTATAACTTTGCCATTTCTTAAGATTTCTTCATCAAACTTTCAAATTGTATTGCTTATGACATAAGGGTCGTGATGCCGCCAAAGTTTGTAGGTCAAGGTCATATTTGACAGAGTTATGCCCCTTTATATACTTAGATTTTTGCTATAACTTTGCCATTTCTTAAAATTTCTTTATCAAATTTTCAAATTATATTGCTTATGTCAAAAGGGTTGTGATGCCGCCACATTTTGTAGGTCAATGTCTTATTTGACAGGGTTATGCCCCTTTTTGTACTTAGATTTTGTCACGAAAACTTAATGTTGGCTATATAACTTTGCCATTTCTTAAGATTTCTTCATCAAACTTTCAAATTGTATTGCTTATGACATAAGGGTCATGATGCCGTGAAAGTTTGTAGGTCAAGGTCATATTTGACACAGTTATGCCCCTTTTTACACTTAGATTTTGTCACAAAATTGTTGGTTATTCTGACAAAGCATAAGAGGGCGACACAAGTGTTCTACTGAACACCCATCTAGTTAGATTGTTTTAAGCAAAAAAAAATTTTTTTTGGTCACTGTTACTAAAATAGATTTTTATTTATTATTAGTATTTTGATTGTTTTAAGCAAAAAAAAATTTTTTCGAGGTCAAGGTCACTAGGGTCAAGGTCAAGGTCACTGTTACTAAAAATAGATTTTTATATAATTTTAGTTTTTTGATTGTTTTAAGCGAAAAAAAAATTTTGGGGTCAAGGTCACTAGGGTCAAGGTCAGTGTTACTAAAAATAGATTTTTATTTATTTTTAGTCTTTCAAGAATTTTTTTTTTTTCGGGGTCAAGGACACTAGGGTCAAGGTCACTGTTATTAAAAATGTAAAAAAAAATTTAGTTTTTAAATTGTAGCGAAAAAAGATTTGGGCATAAGGTCACATGGGTCAAGGTCAAGGGCACTGTTACTAAGATAGGGAGGAGTCAAGATGACTGTTTTTTTTTAATTCTGCAATTTCTACAGGCGCTGTTTAAACCTGCTTTGGCGGCATTGCCGCGTCTTCTTGTTGCTGTTTATAATCGTAAACCTCTCTGGAGCCCATACCTTTTGAAATGCAACACGCAGTGAAGATCGTTTGATTCAAATTCAACAGGGTGTAAATCTTCGTCTTTTAAATAGAGTCTCACAGAATTAAAGTAATACACAGTCACTGGCAGGTACACAGGTAGGCTATATTCTATCGATTTAAGTTTTTTGTATCGCGCGTCAATTTCTATGTTTCTTAGTACGGGTAACAAAGTGTCTCTGACGTAAGACTCTTGCACCAAATCGCAGCATAGATACAGTCTTTTACTTCTGGGCGTAAAATCGCAGGTAAGAGAAATTTCAGTCACAGCGCAGGTCCAACGGTCTGTCTAACTTCTAGACAATGACACGTTTTCAGAAGCCAGGGACCGGAGCAAAAGACGTTTCCTTTCCAGTAGCTGAACAGATCTCCTCGCAGGATTAATAGTTTCATTGACCACTCTTGGCCACTTGAGCTATAGCATGCATCTGACTCGATGTCATATTGATGATCATGTTTTTATACCCCCGCACAACGAAGTTGTAAGGGGGGTATACTGGAATCAGCTTGTCTGTCCGGCCGTCCGTCGGTTTTTCCTTGTCCGCCCAATAACTTAAGATTCCTTTGACCCACAGTCTTCATATTTGGCATGGAGGTTAGTCATGACTAGTAGATGACCCCTATTGATTTTGAGGTCACCGGGTCAAAGGTCAAGGTCACAGGGGCCTTGACTTCAAAAAGCTTGTCCGCCCAATAACTTAAGATTCCTTTGACCCACAGTCTTCATATTTGGCATGGAGGTTAGTCATGACTAGCAGATGACCCCTATTGATTTTGAGGTCACCGGGTCAAAGGTCAAGGTCACAGGGGCCTTGACTTCAAAAAGCTTGTTTCATAAGCTTCCGCATTTGGATTTGGGTCAAAGTCTGCTCCTGAATAAATTTCAAAATCACAAACATACAAACTTTTGCTTTCACACATTGTATAAAGTTTTACTCCAAATCTGTCTGGTTTGTTTGGAATATATTGTTTAAAGGAAAGCCTGTCTTTCCAAGGAGCCATGGTTTCATCAATGCATATACTTCCTTCTGGAGTATAAACATTTCGAAAACGTGATGATACGCTATCATAGATGGGACGAATCTTGTGTATTGGATCCCATCCGTCCTCACCCCTATGGAATGCAGTTTCATTATACCCCCACAAAACGAAGTTGGGGGGGGGTATATAGGAGTGAGCTTGTCGGTTTGTTTGTTTGTCGGTCGGTCTGTTGGTTTTCATGGTTTCCGGATGATAACTTATGAACAACTTTACCCTTTTGAATAATTTTTGGTACACACGTGCAACTTCATGAAATACAGGTCAAGTTCAACTTTGGGGTCAGTAGGTCAAAGGTCAAGGTCACAGTGACTCTGAACTGTAAAACAGTTTCCGGATGATAACTCATGAAAGGCTTGACCAATTTAAATAATTTTTGGTACACACGTGCAACTTTATGAAATACAGTTCAAGTTCGACTTTGGGGTCAGTAGGTCAAAGGTCAAGGTCACAGTGACTGAACTGTAAAACAGTTTCTGGATGATAACTCATGAAAGGCTTGATCGATTTAAATAATTTTCGGTACACAGCTGTAACATCATCAAATACAGGTCAAGTTCGACTTTGGGGTCAGTAGGTCAAAGGTCAAGGTCACAGTGACTCTGAACTGTAAAACAGTTTCTGGATGATAACTCATGAAAGGCTTGACCGATTTAAATAATTTTCGGTACACAGCTGTAACATCATCAAATACAGGTCAAGTTCGACTTTGGGGTCAGTAGGTCAAAGGTCAAGGTCACAGTGACTCTGAACTGTAATGTTAAATAGTTTCCGGATGATAATAAACCTATGAAATTGAACTATAATTGATAATTTCTAACCTTACACATTTTGTATGCTATTAAAACAATACATTTACACAAGTTATTGTATAATAACTCAACTCTATGTCCTTGTGGCCATTCCTTTCTTATGGTTGCCATACTTCTGTGACAAAGCTGTATTGTGGGGGTATAATTCGTCACTCTTGTGACAGTTCTAGTTTCTGACTGTTACAGTTGCGTCCTTTAACTGAATAAGATAGTTGAGGTTAGGGTACACGTCAGACTGATTCATAATGGTTTATCGACTTTGTTACTCTCTTTCATTCTTACGAGTGTACAGTTCTAGTTCAGTGAGCACAGGGTAAACAACGTCATCAATTTGTGCCTCCGTTTTAACGCCCGTGATCACTACTTTACCGGTATGAAAACAGCAAAAGTTTACTCCCTCACTTTTGAAATTAAGGGTGGGAAACAATTCCGATTCATATATAACGGTTCTATCTTTAGCTAGCAAACGTACGTCAGGTTCGAACTTAGGGCGTGGCTAGCAGACACTGTCACAATTTTAACGTCTTTAAAAAGAACCAGAAACCCAAGTTTTTGAAGCCGTCTGGCATACCGTCTTAGTGGCTGATGTCCTTCTCTAAAGCCGGAAGCTCGACCATTAGAGCACACGATCCCGTTTTTAAACACTAAGCAGTTGCCGAGAATACGTCTGTTCTGCCATATATGTCCGGGAAAACTTGCAGGATCGTACCGAGCGTTCGGTATACGGTAGCATAACTCTCTCAAGTCAATAGAACAGCACAAATTGGCGCTGCATACAACGTTGGTGATCATCATAGTGTTAACTCTCCGACAGTTCACTCACATATCTCTCTTAACATTACGTGACTATGAGTATTGCGTCACGTCTCTTTCGGGAATCCAACTGGCATACTTTTTCAGCCAATGTAACCACAGAGCCAGAACTTCGCTCTTTTTGTTTCGTACGCGTTTTTTAAATATTTTTTCGATGTGATATTTGGTTGTTTCATTTACATTGATCGCTTGTATTTCTTGTTCGTAAAATGTACCCTCTATATTTTTGTCATCCCAGTCCACTAGCGTGTAAACGGGAAGTCCTTGTCTTTTAAAACGCGTTTTAATTTTAAAAATTTCGCCCGTCCACTTTTGAGAGTATTCTCGATCAAATATGTTTTTCACATGGGACACGCGTACTGTTTGACCAATTTTAAACTTGTATTTTCTTTGTACAGCTTTGGCTTGAATTCCCTTGGTCCTTAATAAGTACTGTTTAAGTCTACTCTCTCCTTCGTTTTCTTTGGTAATGTTGACGGGTTTTTCGTCTAAACTTCGATGAACCGTGTGGTTGTAGCTCAGCACCACTTCCTGAATGACATCAATATAGCGTTGTGTTCGGTTCTTCAGCATGTATCTAAATATTTTGTGTTTTAACGTTTTAATGAATCTCTCGGCGTAATTGGCCTTGGTCTCTGTGTTGAGGGCGTAAAAGTGGTGTACTAAGACCCTTCAAATACGCATTCACTTTTTTTGCTCCTAAACTCCATTCCTCGGTCTGTGCGCACCGTGGTCCTTTTTTCGGGACCCTGCTAATATACGTTTAAGAGCCTCCACTACATCGACACCTTTTTTACTTTTTACTGGTTGGGCGTGGGCAAAACGGGAAAAAATATCAATACACACCAAAACGTACTTGTACCCGTCGTTTTGTGAGGCCAACTCTACCATATCCATCAAATCTATATCCCACTGGCTGTTTACACCATTAACAATCACTCTGGAACGTTTAAAACGGCGTCTAGCCCCTCTCGTTAAGGAAAATGACGCTTGGTCTTGTAACCATTTTCTTATACGGTGTCTTCCAATTTTGTATTTACCCTCGGCCTTAACATACTGATATAGCTTTTCAGGACCTTCAAAACTAGCGGGATAATTGGGTTCAAAATAAACAGACGTCAAATACTGTTTCCAGTTAGACATGTTTTTATTTATGCTGTTAAACATATATAATACATTCTTACAAAAAATACATATATCTATATATTTACAATTACAGTAAAGTAGAGTATAAAGGGTTATTTTCTCTAATGTACAGGTCTAAAACTTCAACAAGTCTATCAACACCTTCCGTAGCTTCTTGTCTTAATTGTCTACATCTTAACCACCACTCCAAGTCATTCAGCATTAACACCGTTACAAATACAAGTCCAAACATGGTCAACGTCTCACAAATAGATTACTTCCGGTGACGCTATTTGTTTCAAATGACGTATTTGTCTCTAATATAAAATTACCAGCATTTTTTCGTCCAAATCCATTTGTATTTTGAGTGTTTGTTTGAAAACCTTTAAACTGAGCAAACAAGGGCGTATTTTCACTGCTGGATCCAAATCCAAATGATGGCGTAGTCCTGCTCATGGGTGTGTTTTGTGGTGTGACGTTTTGCAGAGGTTTCTTAGTGTATTTGTATCCCGTCATTTTTAAGTAAATACACTCTGGTGACCATTTTTCGTGCTCTTCCCAAGGTTCGTCCGTGGGTTCCCAGGACATCACTTTCACACCGCAGGCAAAACAGGTGACTTTGTCGAGGCTTTCCGTGTAATAAAACCCCGCTTTTGCCAAGGAGAACTTGTCCGGCTTAATTTGTTTTGACCAATGTTCATATGTTTGTAAACGGTCTTCGTAAAACACCATTTCTGATTAGGAAAAGACTTTGGTTGAATCGCTCTGTGAGAAAATATCCATGTTAATCGTTATCTGCTGTATCTCAAATTGGCGTGTCGCACAAATTGTTTCACTTATATACAACTCCTATGACGTGTCGTTATTTTTAGAACTCTTACACCATTGGTTGCTATTTTTAGATGATGGCGATCTATTTCAGAATGTATATTTTTTAGAACATGATTTAATTGTCCTTAATAGTAGTTTCCGTAATCACTTGTGTTACACTCTGCACACTGTAGCGCTCCTAACTGATTCATATGATCGCTCTGTAGGTAGCAGGGTACCACGGCGTCTAATTCCGGCAAAGTCTTTCCGCAGTTTCTGACACGATTTGTTTTAGGCTGGCATATTCAACGGGTCTTAAACACATGCCCTTCTTCGTAGGCACCACCTCTTGTTCAGGTTTCCAGTATTGTCTTATGTCAACACACATGCTGCTTTCACGTTTTTCAACGTTTCCTCCAAGATGACTTCCATACGCCTCTTTGTCTTGTATGGCTTTGTCCACGTACTCTAACTGACCTACTAATTTTTTCCATCTCATTAGGGTTAAACTTATACCCTTTTTTGTTGGTTTTTTGTCTTTCCATTCTCTAATATCAACTCTCAATTCTCCTTTCCACTCATTCACCTGCACGTAACGATCATTTCAAAGGCTAAATTTACATCTGAAGTTTGCCATGTTTCTTGGTTGAGTGTTTATACTCTTATAACGATTGTGACTGTTACACTGACTGTTATAGATAAAGCTCTATTCTCATTGGTCCAAACATACTAAGGTTTGATTAGTTGGCTAATAATAGTTCTTTCAGTCAATTGGTTTCTATTTGAAGTACTATTGTCATAACCTATTAATAAAAATACAAGTTCAAACATGTTTTGTACATATATCCATTACTTAATGGGGTACGCGGTTATCACAAATATAACATTTTTATGCCCCCGAAGGGTGGCATATTAAAATCGCACCGTCTGTCCGTCTGACCGTCTGTCTGTCTGTCCGTCCGTCCGTCTGTCCGTGCGTCCCCACTTACAAATTCGTGTCCGGACTGTAACTTTGTCATGCATTGAAGGATTTTAAAATAACTTGGCACACATGTCTAGCACATCAAGACGACGTGTCGCGTGCAAGACCCACATCCCTACCTCAAAGGTGAAGGTCACACTTGGGAGTATGAAGGTTATGGAATCCTCTATATATGCACACATTTGTGTCCGGACTGTAACTTTGTCATGCATTGAAGGATTTTAAAATAACAAGGCACACATGTCTAGCACATCAAGACGACGTGTCGCGTGCAAGACCCACGTCCCTAGCTCAAAGGTCAAGGTCATACTTAGAGTTTGAAGGTAATGGATTCCTCCATATAAGCATATATGCACACATTCGTGTCCGGACTGTAACTTTGTCATGCATTGAAGGATTTTAAAATAACTTGGCACAAATGTCTAGCACATCAAGACGACGTGTCGCGTGCAAGACCCACGTCCCTACCTCAAAGGTCAAGGTCATACTTAGAGTTTGAAGGTAATGGATTCCTCTATATAAGCATATATGCACACATTCGTGTCCAGACTGTAACTTTGTCATGCCTTGAAGGATTTTAAAATAATTTGGCACAAATGTCTAGCACATCAAGACGACGTGTGGCGTGCATGACCCACATCCCTACCACAAAGGTCAAGGTCACACTTAGAGTTTATAGGTAATGGAATCCTGTATATATGCATACATTTGTGTCCGGACTATAACTTTATTATGCTTTGAAGGATTTTAAAATAACTGTGCACAAATGTCTAGCACATCAAGCGGATGTGTCGCGTGCAAGACCCAAGTCCCTACCTCAAAGGTCAAGGTCACACTTAGTGTTTAAAGTAATGGAATACTGTATGCATGATTACTCTGTCATGCATGGAAGGATTTTAAAATTACATAGCACATTTATTGAGCACATGGAGAGGACACAGACTGTGAGGCACCTCTTTCGGGGGCATTCGTCACTTTGGAGGGACAGCTCTTGTTTGTTTTGTAAATTTTTGTAAATTACCTTTATCTTTCGACTTGGCTGGTCCGTGTAACCTAACAGTCCGATGTCACATATCAATCTTTTTGTCAAATGAAAGTGTTTTCCATACTGTTGTATAAAGTCCGGATTATTTATACACTTGTTAACAGGGATCAGGAAATTTTGAAATCTCAATCGGTCCCGACAAACCGAGGGTACATCGTCACCCCCCCCGCACAATAAAAATTCACAAAAAACGTAAAAAAAAAAAAAAAATTTGTTATTTATATATTTTTCAGCCAGCTTTCCATTGTTGTGCATGATCATGGAACGGTAAAAGTATTTCATTCCCTCCTTTTGATTCCAAAATGTTTCCAAAAACGAAAATGTTTAATCTTCTTTCATTATTGATTAGTAAATCTCACGAGTCGATAAAATAAATGCGCCGTTCATGTGGAGCGTTCCATTTTCTAAGGGATAAACTTTACATCGTTTTCGCCATAAAAAAATAAGAAACGGAATTTCTAAGTAATAAGAAAAATATCGAGCCAGTTTTCATAAATAAATATAATAATTTCCATGCGATTTTATCATTGAAAGTGTATTCAATTTCGATTAGAACTGATTACGTTCAAAGTCACCCCCACAAAGTTTTGTAATAATCCATGCTATTAAATTTTTGTCGTATGGTTTCTTTTTTAATATTTTTTTATGTTCTCGGGTCGCCAGTCCGATTAACATTATATGTCGGCTTGCCCTTCCGACTTTCGGAAACATTGACTACCGGTTGCCAGTCCAGGTATTTGTTTCTTTCGGGTTCCCGTTATTATTCTCCCGATTACCATGAGCCGATTTGCCATTTCGGTCATTTGATTTTTTGAACATCGCAAATATGTTGCGTTGTGCTATTTCAACAATAATTCGAAAGGCATTTCAAAGTGTAGGTAATGATTAGCGGCCTAAAGACAATCGGTCCGGCATAAAGTCAATCGGAGCTGCTAACACATTAATAAAATCCTTTAATCAATAACGTGTTAGCGACGCCCGAGGTATTGTAGAATTGGTGTGTTGGACCAATTAGGTAAAGACCGCCGCGGGTTATTAACATGACACGTTTATTGGGGTATTAGATAGGTGCTAATAACACAGATGATATGTGTAATTACACAAGCAATTCTTTTGTCATATTTGAGCGATTTTATGGCTTTTTAAAAAAAAATCTCGGACCGATTTTTAAGCAACTTTTGGTTACGTGAATCGGTCCAGCAAGTTGAAAATCGGTCCAGACCGGCAAATATTCGGTTTTCCTGATCCCTGCTTGTTAATGCTGTCGTACATAATATATCTGCCATAAAAAACAGAAGTATTCATATTGTACATATCCAAGTGCTTTTCTACCACATGGGCAGAAAGTTTAAACGTTGGTTTCATGTTGCAGGGTAAACAACAAGTAATGTGTAACGCAACCAGTCGCATTATTAAGAGACTTTTATTAACCAATAAAATTGAAGCATTGTTGAAAGAAAGTTATCAAGCGTAACATAATTGGGCGTCTCAAGTCGAAAGATTAAAATCAGTTAGTCGTTTAACTGCTTAACAACTACATGTACTCAGTTTGGATGAAAAAAAAAAAAGTATTATTATATTACTTGCTTGTTAGATCTCACCGAGACCTTTCGTTCAATACCAAAATCACAAAAATCGGTTGATAAATAAAAAAGATATGGCACTTTCAAGATTTACGCGGGACATTTTAAATTTGGCCCCATATGATGACGTCACAAAAGTACTACCATTTTCAAACTTAAATATCTCGAAAACGGTATAAGATAGACCCTTTAAACCTAGTATAATTGAAATTAGAATGAAAAAAGCTTTCTAACGATACCCCTTTTAAAGAGGTATCTATAACTTTAGAAAAAATCCAATAATGGGCCATAACTCAAAAACTACTAAAAATGATGACAACAACCGCCGTTTCAAATGAAAGGTTTTTGGTTGTTCTATCCAATAGCAATCAAAGTTTATGTAAAATCAAAGAAATGGTTACTATATAGGC
>JAFMSR010000007.1:1942374-1985392 GCA_022818135.1 Saxidomus purpurata | reverse complement strand
GTATTTATATTGTAGGAAATTTACGGTGGCACAGAGGTGACATCCGCAACACTTTATTTATATTGTGGCCACAAGTTAGTAAGTTGTGGCCACAAGTTAGTAAGTTGTGGCCTCAACTTAATAAGTTGTGGCCTCAACTTATTAACTTGTGGCCACAACTTATTAACTTGTGGCCACAACTTATTAAGTTGAGGCCACAAGTAATTAAGTTGAGGCCACAACTTATTAAGTTGAGGCCACAACTTAATAACTTGTGGCCACAACTTACTAACTTGTGGCCACAACTTATTAAATTGAGGCCACAACTTAATAACTTGTGGCCACAACTTATTATTGATAGCAGGGGACACGGGGCTTACTCATTCAGGCTGGGATGTTACTTCTACAATCGGTGTTTTCAGTGCTTAGGGCACAAGGCTGAGGGCTGAGTTCATGTTAATTAGAGTGTTATCAAAGATTGGTAGCACTATAAGTAGAACTGTATTGAGTGCAGGGGACAAGGGACAGAGTATGTGAAGCGGGGATGATACTGATATCAACAATATCACCAGGGTTGCATTGATACTAGAGGGCACGGGACTGAGAAAATAGAACTGATGACATATGAGAAGGTACGGTTGTGACCCCAGTGGGGTTCTAACCCGAAACCTCCGGTATAAGCGGCAGACATCTTTACCCATCAACACCACTGCGTTTGTTCGTTGTCCTGTGGTGATGCATGCATAGGTTAATTCAAGGACTTTGAGGAAACCATCTAGTTACCCCGCATCCCCGTGAAGTTAGCCCCGTGGCACCTAGTTACCCCGCATCCCCGTGAAGTTAGCCCCGTAGCACCTAGTTACCCCGCATCCCCGTGAAGTCAGCCCCGTAGCACCTAGTTACACCGCATCCCCGTGAAGTAAGCCCCGCAGCACTTAGTTACCCCGCAGCCCCGCCATGTTATCCCTATGCCACCAAGTCTCAACACGCCTCGTGGCATATGGTTTCCTCAAAGTACCGCTTGAATTAACCTATGCATACATCACCACAGGACAACGAACAAACGCAGTGGTGTTGATGGGTAAAGATGTCTGCCGCTTATACCGGAGGTTTCGGGTTAGAACCCCACTGGGGTCACAACCGTACCGTACCTTCTCATATGTCATCAGTTCTATTTTCTCAGTCCCACAACTTACTAACTTGTGGCCACAACTTACTAACTTGTGGCCACAATATAAATAAAGTGTTGCGGATGTCACCTCTGTGCCACGGTAGAAATTACACAAAATCAGGCCTTGTGCAAAATTTGACTCTGTAAGGTGTGAGATGTAGTTTTTATCTTTGAATTTTCTAAAAAGAGAGAATATGAATGAAAATCATGGGATAAAAAGAAAGTGTGAAGAAATGATACAGGAGGTGGATAAATTTTCATCTGATTCCCAAGGGCTCATATAGATACAAAATATAAGAAACGTAAAAAAGCCCCTAGTCAGCTGAAGAGCTAAAATCGTCTGCTTGCTATTGTGATTCATTCACTCTTGTGCTGTCTCTACCAACCTCCAGTTTGATTGACAGGTAGTTTAGAGTTATCAAGTTACAGCTGCACACAACAAATACTCGCCGGTATACCCTTTGAGTGTGTCATGGTTATTATTTACTGAAACATGTAAAACTTGAGTCATAGTTATTTTTAGTCTGTAGAATTCACTGACACATTGCTATTCTTATAATATATAAATTGAAATTGTAACAGGTATATTTTGAACAGAATATTTTATACTAAAAAACACAGTGATTGCTTTTACATGTACTTAATTGGAGAGTGAAATAGTTTATTAAACAGGTATTATTGATCATTGTGAATTTATACATGTATGGGTTATGATGTTGTTGAAATAATATACTGCTGGATACATAAGGCTACCCAAAATGATAATAATAAACATTGATAAAACTTTTTTTGTAAAATCAAACCATGCTGTAGGGCAGTACTAATTAGTGCATAGCAGATTTCTTAGGATCATAGGATCTAGTTTTGAATAGAATACTAAATTGTTTTGCAGGTAGATATTAACCAGTTGAAAGATGCTGCAGGACAGTACATCAGTAGAGGAGGGCGATGACGTGGAGTTGTTAGGAAGAAAACGTGTTTACACATTACCCAAGCTTAGATTTGTCAAGCTTGCCATATTACTAATCTTAATTGATGGGATAGTCTCGATTACTCTCTGGCTGACAGGTAGATGTTATGAATGCTCAGCAGCTGTCAATTATATCTGTTTGAAGTTCATGGTTGTTTCCCCAACTAAATGAATCAGCTATGATTCATTAATGGTTGTCTCTATTAGAGGAAGGGATACCAAATGGACAAATATCCAACAATGATAGCACGAGAATAAACTAATCACATATAATACAGATTATATAGTAATACCTAAAAAATAATACGCTTTACTTTGAAGGTCTGCCCCATTACAATGACCCTGAACTTGAAAACAATGACATTTGTTTTTTTTGTCAGTTAAAAAACAACAACAATTGTTCCAAAACAGATTTAGCATTCGGTAGCTTTCGTATAAGGAAGATATGTGAATAGATAGGGTTTGTAGTTGAAGTTTCTCTATTATTTAAGTTATTCTACTTGTAAAAATAATAGTTTAAGAGGGAGCATCAGGACTGGTGTGTCCTCAGGCACAGACCTTGATGCCACACGTACCCCATTACTCCTAACTCTAAATGGGTAGCAGTGTTGAAAAACTTGCTCAGCTATCACACTCTTGCGTGTTTGGTTAATCTGAATTGATTGTATAAGTCAATATGCTAAGGAAGCGTTCTTTATGTTTGAACTAAATTAATCTGTATAAACTAAACTAAATAAATACACACTGATTTTGGTAGCCGTATACATGTGTCTATGAAGGTTTGGTAGAGAATATTTTGCTACCATACTTTGGGATTAAGTTAGACTGCCAAAAGGGGCTGGGTGCCCTCAAAAAGGGCATCAGAAACCATTAGTCGTTATTTGTATTTTTTTGCTCTTGTGTATTTTCAGGAGGGAACTCTGACTACTTCATAGACAGTATTGTGTCGTATAAACTAAAGCATTCTGTGTTTGATCTTGCTGTATTAGCATTTCTCAAGGTCATTGTCCATGCACCTGCAGTGACCTTTTTAGAATCATTGACCTTGAAGCTGATTGACAATCCATATGATGGAGCTTCACATGCAGTTTCCAAACTTCTTCATATAGTGAACCTCTTCCTTAGTTTTGGATCCCTAGCATTTAGTTCAACTAAAGGTGGACTTGTTCTCTATGCCATATTACGAGAGAAGGACTATGTTCACATGCATTCCACGTATAATGCCCTGTTGATCAGTGCTGTTGCATTCTCTCTAATAGAATTTGGAGTTTTCTCCTACAGTATTAAGGCAATGAAAAAGCTTAAGGTAAGTGACATTATGACTACATGTATTTTACTTCTTCTTTTCTATTATTTTATCATTAATACATTAATCAATGAATTATACTCGTAGAATATTGTCATAACTGTAACCAAAACATATGATTCTTTATAACAGCTTCATTCTAAACAGATATAGAGGAAGTCTGTGAAAGTTTTTATAACCATCCAAGTCAAAAATCTATCCTCTCTGTTATATAGGCATAGTCTCCTTTACACATCACAATAAGAGAAATAAATCAATATTTAATTCAATATAACTCATTTCTTACACATTTTTGAAGCATGTGATAGCAATATAACTTTAATTTTAAGCATTTTTATTGTCCATGTTAAACTGTTGACATATAATTGTGTACTAAAGTCTTTGTGGCAGATGTGTGCGTGGCATAGATATCAGTATTTTTCATGACCGTTATGTAGAACAAATTTTACATTTGTAGTCAACAAGGATATTACACATATACAATGAAGATGGACAAGAGATTGACAAGGAAGGTAATCCAGTGAAGAAAAAGGTTGATCTTATAAGATTGATGTCCCTTGCAAAGCCTGTAAGTATTAGAAATATCACATAAAACTAAAATTTAAAACATTCTCTTCACAGTTGTATAATGACAATGAGAAAAATGTATGTGAAAAATAGAATCTGATAGAAATTCATTAAAACTAGTGTTCTAGAATACCATTACATTACAGTTGATCTACACCTTGTAGAGTATAAGTTGTGGCTTCCATAACTTAAACTGGTCTTGTTATTGCGTCAGATTAAGATTATTGTGCCCATTTATATTTCACTCATTTTAAAAAATCACCAAATGATGGTCATGTCCCCTATTAAAAGTACAAACAAATGATGTTTCCTCATATCTCTTTTTGTAGGAAACTCCATTAATGCTATCTGCCACGCTGTGTCTGCTTGTATCAAGTGGAAGCCAGATGGTTGCGCCGTTGTACTTTGGTAAAGTTGTTGACGCTGCACAGACGAGCACCAGTGAGTTAATTTAATATTTATGGTTTGATTTTCACTTTTTCTAGCATTTATACATTTAATAACCTTTTAAACTTGTCTGCAAATTGAATGCGGTATAAAATCCTTTTTAATATACATGCAGTTTGCATGGGATTTTGTAAAGGTTAATACATGTACCATGCACATATTCAAGAAAAAATGAGAATTTTTAACTCACCTGGCATGAAGTGCAAAGGTTAGCTTTTTTTATCCTGCTGTGTCTGTCATTGACTATGGTTAACTTTTTTTTCCAAACAACTTCTCCTCTAAATCCACTTGACCAAGTTCAATCAATTTAGCTTCAATGGATGCTCCTTGGTTGGTCCACTGTAAAAGTTGTTCAAATAGTAAAATATTAAAACACTTTCTTTACCATGTTTGCTGAGATCATTGAAGGGGTTAAAATTGGCCACACTATGGTATAATATACATGATATTGGGGTCCGCTGCTACCTTTATTCAGGTCTTCTCCCTGTGGTTTAAATTGGCCACACGTAGTCACATACTGTGACCTTGACCATGATTTTTTGGCCTACTTTGTGGTTTAAAAATTACAGCAAGGAAATTTGGACCACATGCGACATTGACCCTGACCTTTTGACCTACTTTGTTGTTTAAAAATTACAGCAAAGAAATTTGGACCACATGCCACATTGACCTGACCTTTTGACCTTCTTTCTTGTAGATGAAATATTGTCCTTGTGTACAGTTTTGCAAATTAATTACAATATTTACGTTGAATGACCTTTTTCTGATCGTTAGATCTACTCTTTGTGCTTTGGAGTAATGATAGTCTGGTGAGCGATATATGGCCATCATTTTGCTTTTGTTTAAGTAAATTCTTTATAACTAATTCAGGATAATATAAATTTTCTGAATACTGAATTGATTACATGTACATGATTGTGAATAGCACGATAAGTACGAAAATAGTATTAAGTGTTCATAATATGAAGCATTTGGCAATTCTCATAATAGCAAACACTTCCCCTGTGCAATTCTTGCCTAGGCATTTCTAATAATAACACTAATATCCCTTTGGCATTTGTCATAACAGCAAGCGCTTCTCTCTGACATTTGCTATAATAGCAAACTTCCCTTGGACATTTCATGTAAACGCAAGACATAATAGAAAACATTTCTTATGGGGATTTCACATACATGTAATAACAAGCACTTCCCTTCTTTATTTCTCATAACATTAAGTACTTTAGTGTTTTTCATAATAAGATGCACTTGCCGTGGGCATTTCTTGTAATAACATGCACATCCATAGGGCATTTCCGAAAGTGCCTTTCTCACATAAAAAAGCATATCCCTTTGGCAATTCATATATTAACATTATATTTTGATATTAGCAAAGACTTCCTGTTGGCATTTCTCATAGTACTGATAAATTAACTAGGACATTTCTCATATAGAAAGCATTTCCATTTTGCATTCATCTTAAACATAGTTATTTTGATTAGGTATTTTCAGACTACCAATACTTTCCTTGTGCTATTCTCAAAGTAACAAACCCCTCTTTTAGCCATTTCTCGAGATAGTAAGCACTTGCCTTGGTCATTTTTCATCATAACAAACATTTGACTGAAGCATTTCTCATGACATTCCAGTGACTTCCCTTGGGTTGTATATTTGTTGTTTATAATACTCAACAGAAAGTAATACATTTCCAGGTGAATTAAACAAGACAATCCTTACGCTGTTTGTTATATATGTTGGTGGAGCATTTTTTGCCATGGGTAGATCCTGGATGTATACATTATCAGGACATCGTGTAGTAGCCAGGCTAAGGAAAGATTTGTTCCAATCAATTATAAGACAAGATATCGCCTTCTTCGATACTAACAGGTATGTGTAAAAATGTTATATTCATTAAAGACAGGCAATGATTTGTTAGATGAACTATAATATTAATACAAGTTTCGATTTTTAAATAAATTTTGACCTTCTCATCAGAAAAATTCAGATGCTTGAATTGTTAAATTGCATAAAACCAGTTTGTAGATGAAAGACGCGTCATGATATACTGTACGAAGGAAGTCATTAGAAAGTTTAGGCATCACCATGGAAAAAGGGCAAAAGAACTAACACATGACCGTAGTGTTTTGTCAACACATTACCATGAAAACTCATAAAAGTTTCAGTTTTTTGTGTGGTGTGGCCACCCCCCCCCCCCCCGGGGCCCCCCCCCGGGGGGGGGGGGGGGTCAGCTACAGTCTCTTCTATAGTGACTGGTGATTTCTTTTATCAGGACAGGTGAATTATGCAACAGACTTTCCTCAGACACACAGGTTGTACAGAATGCTGTGACTGTGAATATATCAATGTTGGTGCGTTATATACTGCAGATAGTTGGCTCCCTTATCTTGATGTTAACACTGCATGCAGCACTTACTGGTGTTCTACTTTCTGTTGTGCCTCTTATAGCTATAGGAGCTGTTCAGTATGGTAAGTAATGATTTGTTTCTTTATATTTTACGTTGATATTACACCTAGCTTACACTGCTGTCTGGATTGCCTTTTGCCTTTTTCGTGCCAGCTATGGCTATGAGAGTTGTTTAGTAATGACTGGTGTCCTCTACATTATATCTTTATGATCGCCATATCTTAAGCGCTCGTTGTGTCTTACTTTCGGGTGTACCTATTGTGTCAAATTGTACTTCCATGTTAATACAACAGATACAACTAACTGGATTCTTGGTTAATACATTGCCCAACGTAAACAATAATACATGTATATACTATATTCCAGAATAAAGGAAGGTTTATAACAGTCTTAATGATGTCTTATAATTAGATTCAAATAATTTTCATTGTTAACTTTGTTGAACATATTTGGAAGAGAATAGTATTTATTTTGACTACAGGAATGTTCATGAAGACTCAATACCAAAAGTTTCAGGGCCGTTTAGGTGATGCTGGGACTCAGGCAGAGGAAAGTTTGTCCAGTATACGTACCGTTCGTACTTTTTCTGCTGAGAAGAAGTCTTGTAACTTGTATGGAAAAGATATTGATAGAAGTTATGCTATTGGAGCTAAAATTGCTGCGTTAGGTGGTATGTGATTTTATTCATTTATCTTTATCCATATATACTACAACAAGTACCTGAGGCAACAAGTTAGGAACATCGTCTGTTTTAAAAGTGCTTAGTAATTTATCTGAAACTATACTTAGTAACAGTAATGTTAATTTGTATACCTAATATGGATATTATAAGCTGGCAACAGAATTGTCAAGGTGAATTAAACATTTGTACAATATACATCAATATATTGACTACTATTGAAATTTTATTGACCCCTGTTGTCTAGAAGTACACGAAATAATGGGGAAAGAAATTGTGATTTCATAATTGCAGGTATAATTATAAAGTTATTATCAGTACATGAAATAATTTTATGGATTGTTTTGTGATGATTGTACATGTATATACATTATCAGCGACACCAGTACAGATGGTTAGTTAACGTGATACAGATACTTAAAAAGATAACAATATTATTACATTTTGTTCTTCAGGTATATTTGAAGGGGGTGTAGGGATTCTTGTGTATGGTGCAATTACACTTGTCCTATGGTACGGAGGAAAACTTGTACATGAACATGTCAGTGACCCAAGTAAAGGAATCTCTCCTGGTGTTTTTACAGGTACAGCATGAAGACTAGAATTTTAATGATCATTTCTCTGTTTCTGTGTGTCTTTATGTCCAATTGTCCTTCCTTGCATCTTTCTTGTTCATTGCCCGATAGTTTTATTGGCCATTACATGTTCTATATCTAAGGAATTGACTTCTTACTTGAACCTCGAAGAGATGAAAACAATTATTAGAAATGCAGAAGTGAAGAAACATAACTCATGAACCAGTATTGTTTAACTTTTAACCACATTTATAATTTTTTTTCTCGCTAATACTTGACCTACTATTAACGGCAATCCAGTTTTTGAGTCGCCCTTTTAGAGAAAAGGACATAGGGATCACTTTGTCCGTCGGTCGGTCCGTAACAAAAAACTTAACGTTGGCCATAACTTTGCCATTTCGTAAGATTTCTTTAACAAGCTTTGAAATTGTATTGCTTATGACAAAGGGGCAAAATGCCACCAAATGTTGTATGTCAAGGTCATATTTGACAGACCTATGCCCCTTTTTGAACTTTATGTTTGTCACGAAAATTTAACGTTGGCTATAACTTTGCCATTTTGTAAGATTTATTTTACAACTGTTAGATTTGTAAACATGTACTTGTGGTAATCAAAACCATTCCCTGTATAGCTTGGCAGTCCTACTTACGATTTGATAATTACAGATTGCTGCAGACAGTCCTTGTGATTGACTCAACAATATGTAAGATGCAAAGTTAGCAGTATCTTGCATGACTGTCATGTTTTGTAGGTCAAGGTCATATTTAACAGAGTTATGCCCCTTTTTGTACTTAGATTTTGTCACGAAATTATTGCTTTTCCTGACAAAGTGTAAGAGGGCGACTCAAATGTTCTACTGAACACCCGTCTATTACTTCTAAACAAAGGATATCTCATGATACTGAAATTAACAAGAACCAACACAGCTGTTTGTTAAGTAATAAGAAATAATTTTCTTCTTTTGTGCATTGTCCTATTTTATTCATCTGGGACCTATTTTAATCATAGTAATTAGCAGATCTGCAAAAATAAATTGACAAGAAAGCACTGCTAAGGATAATTACTATCAATAAAACATACATCTACTTCATTTTTATATTTACAGCATTTTTGTTGTATGCACTGCAAATTGCATTGGCATTTGCAACGATGTCCTCGCTGTATGGTGACTTTATGAAGGTATGACCAGTTTTCTGATGCATAAATTACAGATGTGTATATTTTGATGTGAGACCTCCCAGGAACGAACATATCGGGAACACAAAATTGTGTTTGTTGTAGAGAGGTGTTGTTCTGGAGAGGTCGATACCATATATAATTTGTGTAACGGGAAAGAAAATGTCTTTTAGGGAGGTTGTTGTTCTAGGGAGATGTCATTTTGCGATGTTGACTGTACTATGTTAAGCATTTTGCAGTGCCCATTTGTGTTTAGGATCTCATTTAAGTGCTTGAGTTTTCTGACTTTTAACTCGACGGATATGGAAACTAGGGTCAGGACTGCCTAATACTTTGTTTGCTTAAAGTTGTAAATATAATTTACATTTTCTTTGCTAGTCACTTTCCACCTTTATGCCTTCTTTTGTTCAATGGCGGGTGCCTTCAACTAAAACTTAGTGAGCTGTACTTTGTACAGGCATTTGAGAGCATTTTTACTTTGTAATTCATTTTTTATTTGCATTATATACATGCTTTAATATTTATAGAGAATATTTTCCACAGACATTAAATCTTACATATCTGATATTGAAGCATTTTTGTAGGAAAAAATGTTCTTATATGTATCATCTGAATAAGTAGGGCTTTTGCAGTCACTTTTGCATCGATGTCCGTGTTACAGCTTTGGGTAAAGTTTTTAACTCAGTAACCACTTACAGGATTGATTTGTAACTTCTCTTCCCGGTGTCTGACATTTAAGTTAGATAACTATTGTATGAATTTAATTCAAATGATGGCCATTGTTTTGGGAGGCTGCGTTTTTGGTACGTGGCATTCCCTGTTTGATATTATTTTTGGTTTTAAATTTTGTATGTTACATACTATCATGCACACATCTCAGTTAACCACTTATAGGATGGATTTAAAACTTCAATATAGTCTTTATAGTATCAGCCAATCAAGTAAGATAACCCCTGACTGAATGTACTAAAAATTATGGCCCATTTGATATAAGAAACTTTGATTAAATATTTGCGTGGAAGGTACTATCATGTACATACTTCAGTAACCAGAGTTATTTGAAACTTTGAAGTAATGCTCAGGGGTATCATTCAATGAAGTTACCATACATAACATTTGACTTTTTTTAGGTGATTGAAGTTATCTAGTTTATACTGTTAGAGAGAGTCAACAGAATTTTGTTTCGCTATTTACTGACAAAAAGTTTTGTTTTATTGACAAGCACTGAGAATAGTCGAGCATGCTGTCTTATGGAAAGCTTATGTTATTTATAGTTTTAATGACTTAAAAAGTAATTTTAGCAAAGACTTTTTTATAGACTTTTAAAAAAAGTAAATTCTCAAAATGAGAGTTGAAAATAAATTTAGGTACATGAAGTATCGAACATTTAAGTTCATTTTATAGGACATTAAAATGTACATGTATCAAAATGCAACGTTACTAATGCCCAGTTTTCATTGAATTAGCAGAATATATACAAAATGTATGAGACTTTGGTTATTGGTCCCTGGAAATATATGTTTCCCAATGTTATCTTAATGTAAACTCTGTAACTCTCAACAACTGCGATTTTGGAACAGTCATAGAGTTTATTTTGATGTAATTGTGGGGTTTTAAGTTTAATTGATATTTGAACAATAGTATAGGATATTTGCTAATATCTACAAAATCAAATAAACAATACATATAATCTTTTGTTAATAGGTGCCTAATTTATTTTTCTAGTTGAAAAACTATAATGTTTTATAGAATGCATATAATTTTAAAGTTATAGGCCATAAAGATTAAAAATTCCTTCTCTTAACTGTTAATTGATTTGTTCTTATTCCTTGTTGAATAGAAATGTTTACTTTCTATCATGAAACAGTTTTAAGTCTCAGTCAGTAATGAATGAAATTGCAGTCTTAAGAAATGACAAACATTACTCCAACATTGCACTAAGACAGGTGGTACCTTCAGTATAGTAGAACATTTAATTTTGATATTTTAGAAAAGTACAAACGCCCATCAGTAAGTTCGTGAACTAATTCTGTGGTATGAACAGTTATCTTAACATAATTTGACCACTACTCCTTTTCTCAGTTATGTCCCTTGCATGACTTGCACTTGTTCATCGCTCGACCCATGACTGGAACATGTGCTGCATGCCATCCCCTGCAAATTTCTGTTAAAGGCGGACCACAACACCTCCCGTGACTCGTATATCTGTCCTAGTAGTCTATTTTTGAGAGAATCGTGTTCGTGCCTTTTCTCGCAAACCCCTTGCTGGATTTCATTAAACTTTGCCGGAAGCATCAGTATGAAGTCTAGTTGTGCATATTATAATTTGGATTACAAGGTCAAGGTCATACGGATGGGAAACATACCTTTTTGTCTTGCAAAACTATCTCTAAATGGATATTGACTATAGTTTATCGTGCAAAATTTCAGAACTATAGAAAAAGCTGTTATGAAATACTGAAAATAGTTTATGAAATTATTGATGAGCCCGCGTAGTTTGATTGCAGCAATTCTTTCTCGTTTACTCAAGGTAAATTTGCAAACTATTCTACTCTGAAACCAGGACTTAGTTATTGAATTGATTTCGTGGAAAGGTTCCTATACGAACTTCTTCTAAGCTTTTAAAAAGAATGATTCAGCCAAACACATTTTGTGTAGCGGGTAAGGGTCATCTTCGATGTAGCATTAGGGATTTTTAGAAATACTAAAATACTTTGGTGAAATATGCAAGACAATTGGATCACTTGTTATTAGGTTATAGATGAAAATCTTTAAATGTAAATCTTGGGACAGTGATAATGCTTTGGTAAATCTAAAAAAACCATACCCGTCAGAGCGCAAACCAAGGTGGGGGTACACTGGATACTCGAGTCACCTTGTCCGCTCGTCCGTCTTTTCATACATTTTGTCCACTCTAGTTCTCAGCAACAACTTGCCAGATACCAATGAAACTTTACAGAAGCGATCGGTACCAAATCTGTTTGTGCTCATCGTCGGCATGTTGCACTTGCATTTTTGTGTAAGTTATGACCCTTTGATTATTTCAGCAAATTTTGTATGAGCTGTATCTCATCAACCAAATGCGGGTAGTCAATGAAACTTCATGGAAGTTATCGATACGAAGTCTGTTCGTGTTGGCATATTCGATTTAGATAATTTTTATTGAGTTTCAACCCTTTGAAAATTTTATAGGTATAGTGTACATAGAAATTTTGTAAGGCTATTTCTCAGCAACCACTAACTGGAAAGGGAATATGTTCCGTTGAAACAGTCGTTTAGGTATTCATATATCCATTCCGGTGTCCAAGCATCGACGGGGGTAATAATCAACGTCAGTGATAGTTCTAGTTTAAAATGCACTCGGTTTTAAGGTGTGCCTCTTTATGAAAAAATATCTACCCTCCTTGGCGAATTAGTGAAATGTTTGAAGGATTCTGTTGGGAAACATAATAATATTAACACATGATTCAATGTAACAAAAAAGTTCAACTTCACCAAACAAGCATCGAAACTGTTTCATTGAGATATTTCAGGCGGCGTTACGTGCACTTGAGGTTTGGCTTGCATTTGTACCTTCAACATATGTAGTGTTGAAGTAATCATTAGCAGTTCTTGGCATTATATACGGATACAAATAGTATTTCGAACACTTCAAAGAAGTGTATTATCAATTTCTTATCTAATTATTCGGAGTGAATTTCCTAAAGGGAGCTGTTTTGTTATTTTTAATGTGGTAAAATCCTGCTAATGAACCATCAGTGTTTTATTGTCAAAGTTTACTAGTTGGAGGATTTGCTTTCAAACTTCAGCAATCATAGGTTTGCTGTTAACTTGAACAACGAGTGGTTTGAAACTGGTGCTGGAAGACGTTTTCAAATTTCATTTAAATATTCCTCAGGTGTATATGTACTTCTCCATAAATACTTTATGATCAGTCTGCTTCGCTTAAAGAACAATGTAAATGTTTGGTACAATTTATGGTAATGATAATCATAAATTATTATATTAGTCAGGTGGTCAAGGTTATTCGTGTGAAGAAGATGCTGATTCCGAAATCTGTGCTGTAATATTCACCAACAATACCTTGTTTGTTTTGTCATACAAAAGAAACAAGAAAATGAAGACCCTTTTTGTATTTATAAAAACAGTAAGAAATTATTACTTATACATTCATCATTTTTCTTTTGCAGGCAGTAGGGGCTTCAGTACGAATCTTTGACTTGATGGATAGAAAGCCGAAATTGTCAAATGAAAATGGAAAGATTGTTCTTGAACTTGATGGGCGTAAGTTATATTGAAATAAGTATCGAGGTTTCAATGCAAAGCAGTTGTAAGTTATATGAAATAAAGAAGGACTTACGCCTGTTTGCCTTGATCCTTCGGTATGGGATACATGTAAATAGCGATGATCTGTAAACAGATAGTTTTGATTAAGGCAACTCGATAGAATGCCAAAGAGTTTCTAAAGTTTCTAGCGCAAATTATAGCGAGTAGTTAATATATGATAGAAGGAAACAAAAAGTAAAACTGTGTTTGTTGATCACATAAATATATCAGAATAAAAAGAAAACAACTGCATTTGTATTTGAATTTTGATCATGCTACAGACAATGGAAAGAAAAGATTATTCCTTAATTATCAATGCATGATAAGATGACCTAACATATTGTTGATCAATGATGTTTTGGTGAAGAAAACAGATGTTGTTTGGTAACAATAATCAACGGAAATAAATGCAATCAGCAAAGCACAAATCTTGATTTATGATAATTCCGATATGTTGAATCTGTAGACGTATTTGAATGACTCTAAGCTTTTAAAAATGTTTACTGGCTACAAGTTGAAGTGATAATAAAACTATAACTTTACATTACATCAGTTAACGTTATGAAAAATAGCTCCAATTATTACAAGATGGTCTAAGTATTATTACAAAAACCGGAACAAATAAAACATGGTTCTCTGTGTTTTGTAATTACATATTTGATTAATTTTTTGTAAGTTGCATTAAGTTTTACGATAATGGGTTGAAATAAGAAACAGCATAATAATTTGCGTGCATACCATTTAATATTCATTACAGTATTAAGAATGTATGAATGTTTCAGATTAGATGTTTCATACATTTTTACCTTAAAGTACCTATGAATGAAATAACTAATATGTTTACTATTTTTGCAGAGATAGAGTTTAATTTAGTAGAATTCACCTATCCTTCTAGACCGGAAACCAAAGTAATTAAAGTAAGTACAAAATAGTTTTTGAAACGGATTAACTATCGAAAAGTGCAATTTGTTTTTATGATTAAGAAAATATGTAGATGTTTGCTATATCCTGATGTTAATTATATTGTCTACAGGTTTAAGGTATTAATAAAATAATTGTTTGAACTTCATTGTTATTTAGATGAATATGGCACTGACATACTTTATTTATGCCAACGGAATTATACAATAACATATTCTCCGCAAAGGCAATGAATGAATACAATCTGTTCAAGTTACATTTTTTAATCTAAAACAAGTCATTTAGAAACCCACCCATCTTTCTTAGTTCTTTTACACTTTGTTTATTAAGACCACCATCTGTATGAACAAGTGGTAGCATATTGTAAAGAAACAATAAAGCACAGTATCTTGACAGTGTTATTACCTTTATGGTCTCTAAAAAGATGCAGACTGTCTGCACATACTCTGGGATGCAGACTGTCTGCAAATACTATGTTATTAATTGTGCATGTCTCGTCTCCCGTTTACGAGACTAGTTGTAAATATTAAGGTGAGATTATGGGTTGTACGAAAATGATTGTATTTTTGTGTTGTTGTAATTGAACAGTTGTTAAAAAAATTCAAAATGGGAAGACAGTTAGTATTGATATAAATTATAAAATATATATTCAAGTGATTAACCTGGTTTTCAACGAAATTCCTAGTTATTAGATTAGGGTAGGCAGAGTTAAACAGGCGGCTTCCTGTCAATACCTTTAGTTAGGAAGAAGGTATTGCCATGTAATCTGGTATGTTGGTAGATTATATGATGATGTACCGAACATGTCAAGTCGTTGACTGATTAACAATTCTTTCAACACAATTTTCATATGTTGAAATAATAAATGTCCCTAAACCGATAAAATGCAGTGAGGAGCAAATTGTAAACAGAATGTACATATTTAATTTATGAGAGTTATCACAGTTTTATTTAGATCGTTACACGGTCATGTTGTTTTGTTTGCTACACCTCGGTCATTTTCAGACTGTTATAGCGAAGTGTGCTCTGGTATTGAAACCAACAGTGAATGCCTTCAGAATTTCTACATAACTTAAAGTACTATTATAATACGTAAAGATGTGCTATACTTTACAGGATTTGACATTAACAGTTGAACCAGGTCAGATGGTTGCATTGGTAGGTCCTTCAGGGGGAGGAAAATCTACACTAGTTAATCTTATTGAGAGATTCTACGATCCTGATAAAGGATATATATCTTTGGGTATTTACTTCTTTTGTGGCAGATCTTCTATTTTCGATCTTCCATTTTTGATCTTCCAAGTCATGTCATTTGTAACACATTTTTGATCTTCCAAGTCATGTCATTTGTAACACATACGCATTTAGCATACTTGCTAGCACATTTTTTGTGCTTGAACTATTTTGAGCGTCACTATTTATTTTCATGTCGGTGAATGTATGGATTGTTAGTTATTTTAAAGCAGTCACTAGGTGTATTGTTTTTAAGTTTAATGCTGTTTGATAGCTGGTAATGTGTAACATATCATAATTTTATAACTGAAGTCTTCGACCTACCGCTTTTCTCAGACTTTTCAGTTTAAGACTTTAATTTTTTAACGTTTATTTCAAACTTTACATATATCGTGTGCCATTATATATTTGTAGCATTTCATTATCTACGAATTGTTTTCACAACATATAGAAAAATGTATCTTAAAACAAAATTAGACTTCGAAACATTAAAATGAAATCAATTTTGCAGGTGGTGCCGATCTGCGTGACCTCAACCCCGAGTGGGTAAGACAAAAGATATCGATGGTCAGTCAAGAGCCGACACTTTTTGCCTGTTCTATTAAAGATAATATTGCCTATGGAAGACAAGCTACTCTTGAAGAAGTAAGTAAACTGAATATGTATATTTATACTAACGTTAACGTTTTAGCCCACCTGAGCACATTGTACTCAAATTAAGCTATTGTGATCGCCTGATATCCGTCGTCGTCCGTCCGTAAGCTTCCTTTTACTTGTTCAAATGGTTCCGAATGACTGAACAACATAGCCACCAGAGCTAAATATAGAAAAGTCTTCGAAATTCTTCATTCCAAAATCGCATGTCACCCAGCTTTGATATTGGGTATTCAGCATCATCTAGTTGTCCTCTACCAAGTTAAACCATGCCAATAAGGTCAACATCGGCCCGGCCTTGTGGTCTCTTGTTTTGCCTGATGTTCTATAGGGAATACTTTCAATAGCTTCTTTTCTGAAACCGCAAGTCACAGAGCTTAAATATTTGGTGTGTAGCAAAGACAAGTGCGTGTCTACTAATTTCTCTCAAATGATGCACCAGAGGTTTAAACTGATCCGAATGGGGTCACTTATTTTACATGGACTTATTTAGAAAAAACTTTAGAGGTCTTTTTCTGCAAAAGCTTAAGGTCTAGAGCTTAAATATATAGTTTTTATCTTTGTCTAGTATACCTCTTTCATGTCTGTCAAAATCGTGTATCTGGAGTCAAAATTTACCACACCCTAGGGGTCGCTTGTCAGTATGTAGGGTTATTAGACAAATAAAAAATATTGTTATGAGCGATATAGCCCTCTTGCTTATGCTATATTTTGCTAGACTTCAGCGAGAAAATGTAAGAAAAAAAAACAATTTCATATGATTTAAAATCTTTCAGATAGATACCAAATGAAAATGATAGCAAGACAGATTTCTTGCTTTTAAAGTTTTGATTCCTTAAACATGAATTTTATTTGCATATTTAAAAAACACATTTGTAAAGTTGTTCCAAATTTGTTTCTATATGAAATCCTTACCAATTATATTTCAGGTAATAGTTGTTGCCAAGGAAGCCAATGCCCATGATTTTATTTCATCTTTTGGAGACGGATATGATACGATGGTTGGTGAACGTGGCATACGACTCTCTGGAGGCCAGAAACAAAGGATAGCCATTGCGAGGGCACTGATAATGGACCCTAAGATATTGCTGTTGGACGAGGTTATACTACCATAAGTTCTACATATTACAATCTATCATTTTTGAACTGATATTCCACAAAGTGTCAATCTAGGATGTTGAATGTTGTATTTATTTTATTGGTGGTTTTATTTGCCCTTTAAAAGTGTGAATTTAATAATTAAATATATAATTTGTTTGATTGTATTCATAAACTAAATTGCATAAATATTGATTGGTTTATTCACTTTGAGATGTTTGCTTTTATGGTCTGTATAAAAAACTAAATAATTTGTAGGCGACGAGTGCTCTGGATGCGGAATCTGAACACCTAGTGCAAGAAGCTATAGACCGAGCAATGAAAGGACGTACTGTGGTAATTATAGCACACCGATTGTCTACGGTTAGAAATGCATCAAAGGTATGGGTAATATATATTCTACATAGAAAAATCATACACATTAGAGTGAATCGAATAAAAATCACTGTAATTGTATTTGCAAATCACAGAATACGTCAGACCTAGCAGTGCTGCAGACGATATTATCTCCAGTTCTTTCATGTAATATTTTGTTATTTGTTGAATCATTCAAATCCATTGCAGTAAGTTAGGAAGACCTACAGCTAGACCAGGAGAATTTTATACTTCCCTTGAACCTAGCGATGAATAGACTGCATGGAATTACTACAATATCTGCAAACATGCTGTTTATGACGACGCAAGTTGTCCTTGTATTGTTATCATATAATTTAAACAACGGTGGTATTCCTTAATTAGGTACCTTGATGAGAGACAATGTCAAGTTGTATGTGAATCATTTTTGCAATGTTGAGTTTTTATAGCCAATAGTCAATGTGTATCTACTGCATGATCAAGCATGTATTATGCACATTCTTTTCAAAATGATAAAATGAAAGACAATCATGATGTATTCTACAAGTTGCTGTTTTGCTCTTAAATATAGTTTTTCGCTTCAGGTTGTTGTCATAGATAAAGGTGAAATAGCAGAACAAGGGACACACGATGAATTGATAGAGAAAAATGGTGTTTACAAACGACTAGTGTTACGACAGCTCACTGCTGGAGCTCTCACAGACCCTGTCACAGATAAGCTTGTGAATCTAGATACTGATGGTAACGACGATCTGCTTGATTGATGACACATTTCGTTTTCAAAATATATCGTTACAGAGAAATCAGTGAACAAGTTCTATGATGAAAATGTTGATCAGCTTGATATTGATAACAAAGTCCAATAAGATTAAGGGCTATTGGCATATGCTGTGCTTGACCAGAACAGTACTCAAAAACATTCATTTACAAGGAATTTAAGTGATATTTTACAAAATGGTTGAAAGAATTGTATGGAATTGCAATGTCTAAGAAACATTACTCAGTGTTGCATAATATTTGATTATCGCCCTTTTTTGTGTGACTGGAAAATAAATTATAATTGATTCAAGAGATTTGATATATTTATCACACGGTAATACAAAATGTAACAGCCACTCAGTCGATGCTCTTGTCCTGAGAACTGTAACTCTATCACTCTCTTTATCTGAATTGTCGTCTTCATTTTATTGTAATCTTCTGTGCTGTTTAGAATATAAATTCAAAAACTGTTGTGTGAGAAAGTAGATATTTCACATATTGATGCAGGACACGAGGAAGTTTACTTTACGTTTCCTTATTTCGCACTGTTATGTTTGACTGGAACATAAAACTAAAAGTATCCAAGAGATTTAGGTTATTCTTCACATTGTAGTTATTTAGAACGTTCAGAGAAGATGAGTGTGTATGAACATTTATGTCTTAATCACCTCCTTTTAATAACTTTTTAGTATGTTTTTTTATCAAATACACTTCTTGTGCATACCACACCAAGCAGTGACTGGCCTGTTTGACAATTAACAGTATTTTACAGTTTTCTGATGTCTGCCTTACAGATAGACTTGCTAACCATTACTCGATGATCATTTTGATCGACTGCGACGACTTGCTTTTTCGTATTACAACAAATTATACAAAAATTGTTTCCAATGTCCTTTGTGGTAAATCGATATTATACCTGTGATCTTAAACCGATTATTCCAGACTATGTTTCTCTTTACCTCTTACTATGTAACGTATCGTGAAAACAGTATTTAGGTTTATTATGTGGTATATTTCTAGGTTTGTGTCTTTGTATTTATTTTGATTGATAATCATGAAATTGCTACCGCTATGTTCAAGTTCGTTTTTCCACATCTCAAGAATATGAACATGGCTGAAATGAGAGCAGATTTTTGTATATTCTGACATAACTTGTAAGACGAAGTGTTGTTATAAAGAATTGAATATAACGATAACTATTTTGAAACAAAATAGCGCCATTTAATATTTTAACATATCCTTTATTCCGCTGATTTGTTTCCGGGTATGTTTCAAGTATGTTTCATATGTCGTTGTTGTTATTTTGTTCATGGACTCATTCATTCACTGATGCCCGTCTTTGCAAATGATACGCTATAAGGATGATCGAGTTTCTGTATTTTGTCGTCCGTGTGTCAGTATTTAATGCATAATTTTTTATTTTGATTTTCATAATTCTGCCAATGTTGGGATAGACAAAATACATCAGACCTTTTGATTGCATTACCTTTATCTAATAATACATACCTGAGGGACTGGCCCTGAGTTTGAGAGGCTGATCCTGAGCACTAGACAATAATTAAATAATTGGATTGACACTGCATATGGATGTGTTTTGTATAACGATTTTTTAGAAATAAAATCAGCCTTGTTAAAGATTTTTAATCACTTTTACGTCTTTATATGCTGTATATTTTCGGATTTGTTCAACATCAGGCTATCATGGCCCTCTTATAAGGATTTTGATAAATACACTTCGTTGTATGTAATGGATTTTAAATGTAATTGGAGTGAAAAAATAAAAATGATAAAATAAGAATGCTTTTATGTCATTTGTGAATTTTAGCCCATATAAACATGACCATCAATGAAATAATGAAAGAAATTTTACATGACAATCACGCATTATTATCTTTACAAGAGACCATGTCTGAATTCGAAAACCTAAAAAAAAAAGTCTGTCCCACTCAATCGGTAGACTTCGATTAAATATCGAATATGCACATGACATAAATATTAAATACACCAGCATCACTGGAACATTAATATCTCGAGGCCACTTTTTCATTTTTTTGATTAACTTGACATTTTATAGTCAAAATTTGAATTTTTGTGATTTTTCCCATAGGCCGTAATGTTAATGACGCGACGTCGCTAAATCCAATATGGCGGCGCCCGTAACGTCGCTATCGGGGATAAACTCAAAGTTAGCGACGTCAGTTTTTATATGACGCTAACGCTTTCTACAAAACATTTGCAACGTCTTAATACGAGTTTTTTTCTGGGTTGCTACAGCCGTCGTGTTTATTACTGAGGAAGAGTAAGGGCTTACATTGCAGTATTTAAAATTTTTATATAACGACAATGATTTTAATCATTTGCCGTGTAATTTAGACACAGGAATCTCGCCCAAATCCTAGAATGAAAGTTATCTGACCCCCCTACACCAATACATACATGTACCCTACGTTCAGGTAAGAAAATGTGTACCGAAAGTTTATGTAATAGCCTGTGGCGCGTGCTTCAAAACCACGGCTGCAAACCAATTATAGAAGGAATGCATGGCGAGCCGACATGTACATCCTGACTTCACGCAACACACTGAATTAATGTTTTAGATACAATAACTCACTTAGATGATGTTTTCTTGCATACCAGATGGGGATATCTGCAGTTTTTACCAGTGCTGTGCTGGAAAATCTCATCTTACACCCCCCCCCCCCCGCGTGTAAGACGACTTACGTGCTTACTTGTGACGTACGTTATAAACAATGTGACGTCACGTTATAAACAATCTGACGTCACTTTCCCATACATAACATCTAAAGAATGTTTGTTTTTATATCAAAATGCATCATTTCGGTAACTTTGTTTTTAAATATCTATTTCAAAGTGCAAGACGGTATGCAAGAAAAAGTTTCTTCCATGAGATACTTGGTTCAGATGGA
Source organism: Saxidomus purpurata (assembly GCA_022818135.1). Lineage (NCBI taxonomy): Eukaryota > Metazoa > Mollusca > Bivalvia > Venerida > Veneridae > Saxidomus > Saxidomus purpurata. The sequence continues at coordinate 1,963,845 of JAFMSR010000007.1, read as the reverse complement.
AATATCCGTCACTTCGGGTAACTGTTTCGCGGGAACTCGGCAGAGCCTCGTTCCCGCCAAAACAGTTACCCTCAGTGACGGATATTTCGATCTGAACCTCGTGCTCATATAAGAAACTAATAGTGCTTCTCAAACCGCTTTAGGGAATCGGGTAGGGAAGATGTGATGGGAAATTAGGGCTGACCTCCTGTCTACTTTAGTACCTACAGTCGTGTACGTCACGCGTATTTCGGATTTGCTATTCTTTGTTTCCGTTTCAGTGTAAAATAGGATCAACACCAAATACACTTAAACACAGCATCACGCGTGGAAGAAGAATATAATTATCAGTCTCTATGGTGCATCGTCGGAACCCACGGTTAATTCCTGCAGCTTCCCTCCGGTCATATATTTAATGGGTAATGAATAGCCTGGGTTACCGAGGATGCTATGCAGAGGTGTCGATCCACCTTCATTAAGGTGAGCGTTGTAGGATAGAGATTGGAAATAATTCTCCAACTATTATATAGATCTAAATGGTAACCGAAATGTGAAACAGTCAATTTTACACTGGTCACTCGGAATGATAATTTTCTGTCACAATCATGTCGGTAACATGACCGAAACTAAGATTTTTCATGAAACGGGGAGGGGGGCGAAATTCAGTCGAGTGATTTCTACATATTTATTTATGCTCAATATCGACACTTCCGCCATTTCACTGGCACCCTTAGAACGTCCCACAGACATTTATACTCCAAGAATTCGAGAGGAGGGGATGTGTAGAGGTATACTTCCTGGCCATTGAGCTAGCTTTTATGGCACCGCGAGGTGGTAGAGGATCCGCGTAGGGTCATGCATATATAGTTGTTAGCATAGCTACGTCGTATAGTAGAGCACTGACGGAATGTTCAGAGCTAATTACAGAAATCATACTACATGTATTCTTAATAACCAGTTGACCGGCGACGATTTAAATTTTGTTTTAGTATAGGATGAGTTTTGGACACAATAGTTATATTGGTATGTAACTTCCACCCAAAAAGGGGTTGCGATCCCTTTTCCTGTCCCTAGTTTCGGACCGGGGAAAGGTGGCCAGTCAAAATGAGTTTACTTTTTTAAGATAGATCATCTATAGATCTATAAAGTAGACATTAAATGTGACATTCTATGTAATTTGTCTCATCCGGTCCTCGAGGATATAAGTGCAAGCGATACCTAAACACAAGATAGATCATGTACGTTTATCGGCTCTATAGGCATTGCAAATGTTTAGTTGCTCGCCGTGAATTTTATTAATATAGTGACGTCAGCAATTACGTAATATGCTCACATCAGTAGGTACATGTAGTAACCTAAATAGTTAACGGACGCCATTTTTATGTATATATGGATGTAAAGACCATCATATATTAGGAATGTTGTGATTCAAAGGGATGAGATTGGATTCCAGTTTCAACTGGAGGAATTACATAGGACGAGGATTTTTACGGGTCTTTCTTTCGTGGTATGCTTTTGAAACACTGAAATATTAACTAGTGTTTCAATAATATCCCACGGTTGTTTACCCGGAGATCGGTGTGTAGGAAACTAGAAATTACAGTAGGTCATTCAACGCATGTTTAAAAATCTCTGTAGGTCTACTTTTGAAAATATACTATTTTGATAAGTAAGTGATGCTTGCGGAGAGTTTATGAACAAGACGGTCTAGTTCTTCATACTTTGAATAAAGAACACAAATCCCCTACATTAATTAAATTTTCAATTAGCATTCACAATTTGGAGACATTCCCAGAGATTTTAGGAATAAGGACACGTGCATTTTCGTGTACATCATCCAAAACAAAGATGGCGTCGAAAATACACAATGGACAGCTGCCATAGAGAAACTTTATTTAAGGATAACAAGAAAACCAAGGAACCGATCGAAAAATCCTTTAAATTTGGGAGGGTGACTTTTTCATAGATTATCAAACAGGTATTTATTTTTAGCTGTGTTGTCCAAAAGTACCTTTTCCAGGCCAAAGTTGAGTTTCCCATTGGGATGGGACATACTTTAGATATACAATGCTGTCGGTCTATTCGGCGCACCTAATGCAAAAATTGGTTTGCAAACTACTATAAAAGCAATAAACTTAACTAAACTTATCTTCAATTAACAGAAAACTTCATCTCTTGTCCATATCAAATTTATTATGATGAACAAATTTTGGTAAACAATGCGAAAGTCACTTTTTATTATCACAGGTTGAAGATTACGTCATAGAAAAAATGTCGGCCTATTTCGCGCATCAGTAAATCTTTGCACATTCTAAAGTCTGGATTGGTGTTTTTGTACATATCATGGAGTGGGTTCAGAAATCATCAACAGTGTATATAAATAGCATAATCATATTTATATGCTTTATGCAATAAACTTGTTGTATTGTATTGTATAAAAATAACACTAACGCTTTAAGAAAACTGAACAAGAACTGTTTTAACAATCTGTCATATTTCAGAGTTTCTAACACTTAGGACATTTAAAAGGGTCATTTTGAAGGACCCTTAGAACACCAGTGCAATATTTTAAATGTACCCATTTGTGACATAAATCACACTTTGCCCAGTCTAATATTTCTATCCTACCACTCTTTCCAAAGCCAGGAGGAACAAACTTTCCACAAATGTTACAGTTGGCTTCATCATTTTCAGTATCGCTTGATTCAGCCTCTGTATTATATATTGTTATCCAGTTAGGAATTTCTGTACTAGGCCCTGATTGTTGACTGTCAATAATTTCACATGCCTGATGATCAGAGTTCTTACTTGTTGCAGTGTGTTTTACTTTCTTTTTTCCCTTGACATGTTCTTCTTGAGTTTCTTTCAATTTCCTTTTGTCAACAGATTTTTCAGGTTTTGATTTTCTCTCTTTAACCTTTGTATTTGTTTTTTCAGCTTTCATTTTCAGTTTATTCATGAATTCAACTTCTGTCACTGCTGCTCCATGTTCTGGTATTATGTAATCTTTAGTTTTACTTGTAGACCGCTTTTCCAACTTTTCCTTTACATTAGTGTCAATTTCTGATAGTAACAATTTCATTGTCCTCACATCTTTTCTTTCTTTTCTAGTTTTAATTTTCAACTCAATTTGTTCATTTTCTTTTTCAATGCATACTGCATTTGGATTAAAGGGAACAACACCTGTTTTGCGGAATGCTGACATTAAGTTTGGTGTGGTCATTGCAGACTTATATGCTGTGGCAATCAGATGTGGTAAATCTGACCTAACTATTTGTCTGCCTACATTTGCATGACAAAGTTTATTTGCTTCACTGGCAAGAGCAGCTTTGAAAGGGCCAAATACCCCCACGTCTAATGGCTGAACCAAATGACTTGAATGGGCAGGCAAAACAAACATATGTACACCCTCTTTCCTGGCAATGTCCAATACATCTGTAGTTATATGAGTGGCATGACCATCATATAACAGTACACATGGTCTCTGTGTTACTGTGGGTAAAAAATGGTTCTTGAAGAAGTCCAAGAATGTAACTGAAGTTGACCAACCATTCTTTGTCATTGTAAATTTGGTTCCTGGAAGACAACCTTGTGTTAATTCTGTCATTAAACGTTCACCTTTGTAAATAACATATGGGGGTATGGTTTCTCCAAGAGCACTCCCTGCCGCAATTACTGTAGTAGTAGCACGTCTTCCAGAAGTGATGGCATATGGTTTTTCACCCTTTCCAGCAACAATTTTAGGTGGCGGAAAATCCAACGTTATACCAGTCTCATCAATATTCCATATGGATGCAGGGATGTTCAGAAGTTCATGTTTAATGAGAAAATTCTCAAGTTCACCAAAATAGTTAGTGATGTTACTATCTGTGCCACCTTGTACACGAGCAATGGACCTTTTCTTAGGTACTTTAGTATTCAACTTGTTGCGAATAATAAATCCATAATACAAATCTTTACCAACTGTCACTTTAACACCTTTAGAAACTAGCATATTTTCTGCAACTTCACACACCTGCCACCGCTGATACCCATAACCTAGCCTAGCCATCTTTTTAATATGCTGTGCCAATTCTGCTTCCTCTGCTGGTGTGAAATAAGTAGGATGTCCAACTGATCCAATATATGAATGACGCTTAATGTGTGGACGGAGTGTTGATTCTGGCAACGAGAACATTTTAGCAGTTTTTCTTATAGAGTCATTAGTTGCCCGAAAATGTGCAAGGGCATTTTGCAAAACAGTAGCTCTCTGCTCTTTGACCTGTTTTCTGAGAGCTCTGAGAGATCTGGACTTCATTGTGATAACAGAATTCTGAAAATACAATAAAAGTAAGGAATAAATATTGTGGGTTTTTTGGGGGGTGGGTAGGTTGGGGCAAGTTTGTGGAGTACAAGTAAATTTTTTACAGTATTGTCACATTTGTGTGCATGTATGTGATAATAATTCTTATTTTCAGTCAGCACAATTGCATTTTTAAAATTACTGAAAATATACAGATTTCACAAAATTCTGTAACTACACTCCAGTCCACATTTTATAACATGCCAAACGTGAATTGTTAAAGAAAATTCAAAATGTCACGTCATGAAACAGCGAAACATGCAAAATTAAATGGACTTTGTAATAAAACAGGTATGAATACTTCTGTTTTAATGATTATTCTCCAATATGCAATGGATGCATAGTGCATGAAGGGCATTTAGCGAAAGTGATTTTCACATTGTCGACCTAGATTCAGTCAGCCATGAAAGACCTGTCGAAATTATTTTTCGTAAGCGATATTTTTGCCGCTTTAGACATCTTTCATATTGAGTTAATTTTCAGTTTTAGACTGGAAATATGTCGAACATACTTACCTCTAAACGATCATATTCTGTTTGATACTTGTCAAAACCACGCAAATAAAATATCGAGCAGACGGAGTGGGGCGTGTACACTCGTATGCAAATGAGGTGCGCGAAATTACCCGACGCGCCTAATGGTCACCTGTTTGTAGTGGTCACTTTCATTCTGTCTCTTGGATGATCGTTAAAGACAGAATAGAGTGTACATGTAGTCGGGACTGTAAAACCTATTGTCACTGATACAATCGTAATAAAAAGAAAAAGAAGCTTACGTCAAAACTTAAATATAGGTACCTTTAGCGTGTGAAGTCTCGAAATAATTTCGTATTACACGCTTATATCCAAAGTCTTCGCATCCATGGCTGAAATCGCCCATGCAATGTCTAGATTTATACTGTGCTAGACAGCCGTCCGTAAATTCGTGCATGGTCTTAACTGTATACCCGATGTCTGTGAGATAGCTGCATATCTGCCTCTGTACTTCATGTACAAAGTGATGGTCATGTCTAACCTCAGGGCTAATCACGAAGAATTGCTCAGTGATAATTTGGGGATTGCTCAGTGATAATTTGGGGGTTTTCTGCAGTGCTTTCCTTCCCATCTACCTCTAGAATAGCGTGTCTGTGTAGTATTGTTACGTGGATAGATACTTCCGTCTTTTGAAAATACGCTGTCTGTATTTCATTCTTGTTTGAACATCTAAAATATTTAATGTTTAAATTAAGACATGTGCAGTGAATGATTGAGGAAAATATTGCATGAACTATAAGGATACCCGGTAGCACACGTTTATTGTCGTGTGATAACAACTACAGAACTCTAATAAATTGTAGTTGAACGAGTACGGTAGGGCGACAAAACGTGCTCATCCCGGAGGTTGCGGGCTCGAGGCCCACTGGGGTCACGACCATACCTCCACACATGACACATGTACTGATTTTTTCCAGGAAGCGGACTCGAGAGTGACTCGATAAGAGTCAGGCTTTCATCGCAATCGAGCTTAAATAAATCAGTATAAAATAACTAACTTTAGTATGCGCCAGAGTATTATTTTACGGGAAAAAACATACAGTTTAAAACACTACCAAATTTATATCATAGCGAACTAATAAAGTTGTGTTTTTGTCCGCTATGTCGTAGTTTTAACTGAAAGAAAAACGTGTTTCGGAAAGGGTCTGGCATGATAAAATTCTACGCTGGAACAATCTATGCGTAAACAGTTAAGTTTGTATGTACCATTTTAAACCTGCCAACAAAACGATTTATTTTTTATTTAACGAAAACGTTGGTAAACTTAAAACACATACTTGTCATGTATTAATATGCATATTTTGAACTAAAATCTGACATACACGTATTTACCTGTAGTTTTCTGAGAAATCGTGGACGCACATACAGTCATTCTGTGGAAGATTTGAGAGCAACGTTCTCATCTGCTGATTTTGCCATTTTGACCTAAACTGATGAGCTGCAAATGTGGAGAGTAAATGCTGAAAATAGGAAAACAGTTCACCAATCTTGGTACTTTTTTTGACGAGAAGAAGTTTTTTTCTGACTTGGTTCCCCTTTATTACAACAGGCACATATTCAAACTTTTCCCATTCAACATTTTTTGCGTTTTCAGACATATCACTTTCATCTGCCATTATATCAAATTTGTGTACTCCACAGTGTTTACAATTTCTGTTTATACAGTCCTTTTCATATTCTTCGTTTAAACCTTCTTTCTTACAGAGAGTTAATTCCACAGCTTCATATATGTTTAATGGAAACACGATGTCTTTTGTACATATGCTTTCTTTAGATTCGACAAATCTCTTTCTTTTCGCCATACACTGCTTAAAAACCGTTTGAAATTCTGTGTGGTACCGACAACAACATGTATTTCTATCTTGAGAGCGAACAGGTCGCACATAGAAAGGCTTTAGTCGTTCAAAACTGCGTTGTGACATCTTTATATCTGGATGTTGCTGGACGAAATCTAAGTAGACTTCCGTTTGTGTCTTTTCCAATACATGAATCATATGGCTAGCATATACTTTTGGTCCAAGTCGCTCCCGTTTTATGTCTTTCTTATTTCCCGTAGGCCTGGATATTCCTTTTAACAACCAAAATTCGTATGCTGTGCGTTTGTTTTCATTACTAATAGCATTGTTACGGTTTTTCTTGACGATTACAGACCAACAAGAACTGTCAGACTTTAAAACTCTTGTGCGTACTTGTTTTCCTCTGGTAATTTGTTTTCTTGAAATGCACAATTTTTTGGCTAGCGAAGTTTTGCATTTTTGTTTTTCAATTGCCTCTCCGCTGATGGCGGTGAAGAGAATATGCTTGCAAGTTGCTGCATCTTTAGATCGTTTCTTTTTTGTTTCATTCACTACAGTTTTGATATCCTCTATGACACTTGCAGATAATAACTCAGTTTCCTGTTCGTCTGGAGATTTTACAATCTTATGTTTTTCAAGAGTCTGAACTGTTGGCGAGTGTGAATTTCTTAAATACTTTTTTAGCACAGAAGCTCTTCTTTTTGGAGTTTCTGGTAAACTGCTTTTTAACTGCTTTAGCGCTCTAAATTCTGCCATTCTGTTGCTGAATGGAGTTTTCGTGTTGAAATCAACTGTTAATGTTCTACTTAATGCTACCCTTTCTCGATGACGCCTAACCTTTTCTCTAGTTTTATGTCTTTTCTCTGCATCATGTATCTTTTTCTGTGTTTTCATTTCTCTTTGAGTCCGTTTCCATACAGCATCTTTACTGTTTGATAAATGTGTACATCTCTTCTTCTTTCCATAGTATTTGTTATTATACTGATTTCTTTGTATCTTTTTCAACTCTTTGTAGAATGCTTTACTGCCCTTTGGTGGCAATTTATGATGATCTTAAATCAATAACAAATAAAATTAAAGATCACAGTTAAACTATATCGACATTTTTATTGTTTTAAAAAAGGTTTCTGTGCCGTTAAAAAGCTATAGGACATTGATACAATGTGGAGGAACACATGTGTCAGACGTTTTAATTCGTCTAACAAAGGAACGTCATTTTGACGTTAATTTTCATCCACTGGACAATTTTAAGAACTGGCTCCAAAGCAAGCACGGATCGTAATTTTATTCACATTTAAAAGAAAATACAATCATTTTGAAGCTAAATTTATGCGAAACGCGTTCATTTCGCTCAGTAATTAATAGTACGCCATTAGTAGATAAAAAATGCATACATTTAATAAAGGGATGCATATATGCAACGTTTTTATCAAAACTGGACAATTTTAAGAACTCGCATATGACATTTTTTTGCATATAAGTAAGCACGATTTCTTTTCAATAAATTAGGATCGGGTGCACTAACTATGGCGAACCTCAAAAACGAAATAAAATAAAAAATGTGTTGAGTTGTTTTTGTAACAACTGTGATTGAAAATAAGGACCCCCTAAAAATGTGCAATTTTTTAAAAAGGTTACATAACTCACCCGCTCCGAAAAACGACTCCATCTTGTTTGTTATTTCATCCTCAACGGTCAAAATTACGGAAATGACGTCAGAATGTCAAATGACGTTAACGACTAGTTTTCCCGCAATTTGGACGTAGAATAGTCATTTAACAGAATATTTATAAAAACCCGCCATGATGTTTTGTTACAGGTTACATGCCAGTTTTCTGTAGATTGTCGACGTTTGAACCTTTGTCTTTGTCTCATACGGCATTTAAGTATTTCTCTTTACAAATCATTTCATAGTGCACTTTAAATACAGCTTTTTCGTATATAAAACATGAAAATCCGTTAAAAGGTTGTAAAATTATTAATGGAACTATACGGGAAACTAGGACAAATTTAGCATGGGTACACTTGGGTCGTAATGTTAGCAATAAGTTTGTTTTACTGACCGGATGAATTAATTTGTAGTGGTTTCGTGATCTGGCAAGAAAAAAAAACAACATCTTGCCTGAATTCGTGTTCAGTGCATAGCGTAACTGTATCTAATGCTCTGTAAGCATCGCCAGATGGCTAAATGATAATAATTTTTTCGTAAAAACTGTTGGCTCTTTTCATCTAACAAGGCTCAATCAGCGTACATTTGGAGGGACGTTAGTAAGAGATAAGTGGACAGATAATCACGAAAATTAAAGTGAATGCAAAGACTGAATGCCAGTCTATTCTGTAATGTTTGTACTTTCATTTCATTTGGTCTCGTCAGTGTTTCTTACTTCAATTCGATTTTCATGATTTGAGGGTCTCTTCAAGACGACTTATTAAGTGCTGCATTTATGGTGTCTGTCTGCCTCCGTGGTCGAGTGGTTAGGAAAAAAACGACTGTAACCTCTCATAGACTGAGATTTGAGTTCACTTTAGTTAGTAAACGTGGCATGTTAATCACAGAAAATGCTTATCAAATAAATAAAGACAGTAATGTAAACAAGGCTGAATTTGTATTGGTATAACAATTGGTATTTGTATTGGCCTTTCGTGGGCATTATATATGAGATGGTAGGTAGCCGTGGGTTTTCTCCGGGTTCCTCCAGCAGTAAGGTACGTCACTATATATGCCAACACCTGTGCAGTCAATTCAAAAGGTTTGCATTTTTGTTGTTTGTATCCTGCGGGCTTTTAATAAGGTTATTATTATTTATTTTTTTTATAAAAACCCAACTTAATCCATCCAAATACTCAATTACAGGCATTTCAGCCCCTAGTCATCTCATCTCCTAAAACCTGAGATGGTTCAGGCTCCATAACTGAATATGATCCTTGCATTTCAAAATAGGAGAATAAGAAATCAATTATATCTTTAAGAAGAATTTTAAGTTTTTCCAGGAAAAAATATGATATAAATGACATTATGCGCATCTATATAACTACACATAGTGTATTCTTGGTGACAGTTTTATAAAAGCAATTTTCGGTTGCTGTGCATTTAAATGTGTTAAATTAATGATAATGCAGCATTAGTATTTGAAGTTGGTGCTTTAGAAATAAAATAAAAATCGGACTTATAAAATAATAGTTCCTTTCTTCGCAGTGTTGTTGTTGTTGGTAGATATTTCGGCAGTGGAAGGGAAGCAACTCCTGCGTGCAGTTGTTTATTTCCCCAGTCAAAATAGGAAAAGTAATATTTGGAAAGTTATTATTTCGTACTGGTAGCAGGAAGAGTTTGGTGTATTGGGTTAAAAGCTATTATTTCCTCTACCCTTTTGACACACACCTATTTCATCTGGATTTTTAATTGAAAAAATATGCTCATAATTCTACTTGAATAGTTTCACAGTTTGACATTTAAAAAAAAAATATTTAAGTATTTCAACTTCATTCATCACATTTCATTTAATATGTTTGCTATAAAGCTATTTCTCTTAATGTTTAATGCCTTTTGTAAATCATATTAAACGAGAAAAGAAACAACTCCGTGGTTCAGTGGTTAACGCTGTGGACTATCAATCCGGAGGTCTCTGGTTCGAATTCCGATCGGGGTACCTGAAATTGCAGAAACGCTTTTCAGTGTTTTCCAACCCATATGTTTGTATGTATGAGTTTTTATCGTTGGTATCCATAATACCAACACCCCCAGAGTTTTAGTTATTTTAGGTTTCGGGGGATAGTGCAAGATACAAAACGTGTCCCATTCTAGAGACACCCCTGGTTCTTTAACATGCCCGGTGTACAGCACAGATACATGGGACCTCGGTTTTTTAGGTCTTATCCGAAAAACCATTAGTGATGTTAGTGGAGGAGCTGGGGATTGAGCCGCGATCCCAGGGTTACATTGGTCCAGTGCGTTACCACTGAACCACTGATCCGCTCCTTTCCCACCTATCTACAGATGAACTGGTTTAAAACGCAGAGGTTATATAGTCTAGGTGCGGTGGTCGAGTGGTTAACGGTCTGGACTACCAATCCGGAGGTCCCCAGTTCGAATCCCAGCCAGGGCACTGGAAATTTCATAAACGCTTTTCAGTGCTATACACTGGGCATGTAAAAGAACCAAGGGGTCTATTCGTAAAGAGCTAAGGTCTGGTACCGGGATTCCCTTGTATCTGCATCTGTCTCTCTTCAACCTGCGGCTGCCAGGGGTCTTGGCAAGTTCACCCAGGGAGAAGTGCCAGGGTCGGCCAGGACTATTAAACAAATATCTGTGCTGTACACTGGGTGCATAAAAGCACCACCGGAGTCTGGTACCCGTATTCTCTTGTATGCATCTGTTTCTTCAGCCTGTTTCACCTAAGGAAAACACCTAGGGTCGGCTGGGACTCTAAACAATCTAAACCATACCACACTGCACACAAAAGTAATCAAGAGATGAAATGACTACTATAGTGGTAATGCCATGTTTACTGACTGCTCAACGGTGTTATATTGTCAATGTTATATGATCTACTGTTGATAATGGGTTATTGTAATGTTAATACTCGGGGTATTCCTTAATTTTATTTTCTTATTGTATGTGGATCACTGGTTGTTTAGTACCGAATGACCGAGCGTAGTTATTAATTAAACTACAATGTACTTTCGTTTTCGAGTAGGAATTCGTGTCATCCGGCGCACCGTCGGCAAACAAAAATAAAATTTACTATCGAAGTATTCTAGTTATAATCAGGTCAGAGAAAATTATTGATTGAAAAGGGGAAAAGTACTTATAACTTCTTGAAAGTTCTATTTAATTATATATATTTTTTCAATCGGTGCATAGAATGACCGAAAAAGACAAAAAAAAAAGACCGAAAAAGAACCGAAAAACAGTTTATGTTTACCGAAAACAAATTCTTTTGGAAAAATAATGTACGCTTTATAACTTAAGTATTAAATAAATGAAGGAATTTGTATACAAAATGTAGTGAATAATGTTTTGTCTGTTTTGATAAGCTCCCGTGCCGCATCCATTACAAAATCTGGAATGTTAATTCAGAAAGTTTTCGGTCTGCAATATTTGTTTTTCGATCTTTTTAATTGATTTGTAATACAATATTTACAAATTTCTTCATTTAAACTGTAAATTATATACACTCTTTTTAAAAAAAAGTTGTTTTCGGTCTTCATAAACTGTTTTTCGGTCTTTTTCGGTCTTTTTCGGTCGTTTCCGGTCTTTCTATGCACCGATTGAAAAGATATATATAATTAAATAGAACTTTCAAGAAGTTATAAGTACTTTTCCGGTGTTTTATTTTTTGCTTGGACTTAAGCGACCGCATCATCCGCAAGCATGTCTGGCGTAATAATTTCATCCTTCCAACTAAAGTCAAAAACTTATGTCACCGCCACCAACCTAATCATAACAAGGTTTCGAATTGAGATAGGTACACATATACATATATATATATACATATATATCGTTTCATCTCATACATGTTTTTATCGAATGGTTTGTATAAATGTATGGAACTTTTTACTACAGATGCGGAGGCATGAGAATCATATTGTAATTTGGTGAAAGGTAAATTTCTGAATTTTCTGGTACATGTATACTGTTAACATATAATAGAGCGATGGTGACGTCATATAGAATTGTAGCCGAGTTGTTCTTTATCTCTGGGCAACAATCCACGTAACATTTAAATAAAGAATAAATGTTTCTGCTTGAGTACTTCAGTTTCCTCCATTTTCAATACTTCAATACTCAATACAATTTTAAGCATCACAAGAAAGCACGAATACTTCAAAGTAACTATCTTGCAAACAAAGCTTCCCGTTTCCTGAGTATAGTTATATACTTTGTTAGCACGAATGCCGAGAACATAGTTATCTGCTCATTTCACGACTTCAGACCATTGGGCGAAATCATAAAACTTTCTGCCGTTTTCAACGATGATAACGGCCGAGGTACTACTGCCTTTAGATCAAAATTTATTCTCCGGTTTTTCTACTGTCAATATGACATAAAAATGCAATAGTTGAAATAGTTCACAAATTCCGAAGCTCTATTATACAATGGATCTTAGAAACGCAAATAAAAAGATGGATCGTGTCTGACATCTGACAAGTTGCAATCACTAAGAGCCGCCAGCTAGTTAAATAATGGTTACCGTATGCCTATCTGCCTGGTGCCTGACATTAAAGGATAGGATTCGGGAGGTAAACTTTGTGCTCAGAAAGAAGGTGTCTCGTAAGTCAGATGTGGCTGGCCCTTTAAGTAGGGGTGACACTATAATAAACAAACACTTTACTTTACTTTTACAGTTTCTTGTGTTGTCGTAGCAGAATGATTTTAATCGCCGAAGCAACGATCTATCATTAAATCACTTGTACATAAAAAGATGGATTCTGTCTGAGTTCTGAACAGTAACAATTGCGCAGTTTCTTTTGTTATCGCAGTATAATGATATCGTCCTATTCACACCATCGCCTTTCGCTACCAGCTCTCCGAGACATTTCCCGTCCAAGCTAAACATCATGATATTGTTAGAATTATGTCCAGAGAGAAATATAGTTCCATCACTAGATACACATACACCCTTCGTATTCTTAAGCATTTGATCCCTGTACTGCTGCTTTACTGTGCCATCTATTCCCACACCAACAGCACCGTCACTGCTGTCTGTAATGATCACAGTTTCCCCGCTTACAGCCATATGTTGAGTTATAGATTTAAATATATTTAGACCATTCTCTCCTTTGTTGATACTTTTTAGCAGAGTATCAGATGTACTGTAGATATAAATCCCGCTTCTGGTTGATACCACCAGGTTTCCATCACAGTATGCCATTCCCCAGTAACCTCCACCTTCTATTGAAATGTCTCTTGATTTACACAAGGTCATGCCAACAGATATAAACTGAATCTTGTTGTACGTTTTGACAGCGACTTCATTTTGACCAGTACCACAGATACCTGTTGGTTCGGCATGTAGGTTACAGTGATCCCGTATGCTGTTATTTTCGTCAAGCCTTTTTATCTTCTTATTATTATAGTCAGCTATTAAGATCGTGCCGTCTTGAAGCTGGCATACGCCAGATATATAACATCTTGTAGTGTTACTTTGTGTCTTGACGTTGATCTCCTTCTTCGATTTCACTTTGTGTTGTCTTGTAGCAGAGCTTCTTCAACTGGTTGTTTGTACTCGCCCAAAATCTGTAGCTGTAATTATGGAGGTCTTCAAGTCTACATTTTCTGTAAACAACAAAGCCTTGTCTCCTCTTGCCTCGTTGTTTTCCAGTATTTTTATTGCATCAACTATAGTGTTCTGCACAAGTTTCATTTGAATAAATTGTTGTCCCGCATTCATATTGGTAACTGTATCCAGGCGAGTTTTCGATATTTCTGTTTCTTTCCTCGTATCATCTAGCCCTTGAATATCTGACTTCAATTCATCCTTGATCTCTGCGTAGTGTTTGTCCAATGAAGTGGATGCTTCAGTCTTTAATTTACGGATATGTTCTATCAAATTCCGTTCCGTATCTTGGACCTTGACAAGAATGGCGTTTCTTTGTTCTTCCAGAGATTCGAGGTTCTCTTGTTTCTTTTTATCAGCTGTTGTAAGACGTTCCTGAATGTTCATTGTCCCATCCTGTAAACGTTGTACTTTATTTTGTTGAATGGAAGATGTATGTACAGATTCTATACCAGCCACACCGCTACAAGACCTAAATTATAGATTGGTAAAAGTCTTAAGTTAAGAACACAATGTGACATTGAACAAAACTAGTAAGTTATTTTAGTGAAGGTATAAGAAACTCTTCTTTAAAGGTCCCATTGATTGACGATTTTCCGTTTTAACATTAGAATATTATTCGTCAGCTTATACAATTGGATAGTTGTTGACGAAAAATAAGTTTAACAGGAATCTTGCACGTTTGATAAAATGTTTAAAGCATGTACATGTAGCTGCTTTAAATCAACTACTAGCATTGTAAAATATTGCATTCTGTCTGGCTTTCATTTTTGTGTGTACGAGTCAAATTTAAAATACTCATTTATTAGACTTAAAGCTTATCCGAAGGACATGATTGTTTCGAAAACACACTTAAAGACAATTGAACAGGAATGTGAGATATGTGACCATAGGGGTCCAGACAGACCTGTGTATCTACAGTATGGGGCCAATTGAATATTTGCTACTACTACCAAGCTCTGCACTTAGCCAATGATAGACTAGTTTCTGTTTTTCATAATCAGGTGCTGCATAGCTACTTTTACAGTAGGTAAAAGTTGATAAATGATGGTGAACATTTTTAAGTTAAAAACTTCTTAATATTTGAAAAAAGATAAAAATGAAGAAAATTATTAATTTTAAATATGCGTTTCAATAGCATCCACGCACATTTAACATATATGGTAGTTAGTACGTTGTCTATGCAATACCATAAAGGAATGCATTTTCTCTTTCAAAGTGAGTTATGTACGGGGCCCGTGAAGTGACATGTAATACATTTTTTTAATATAATAAATTTCGTATAAACGAAATAAGATATCGTAAAAACAAAATCTATTTCGTATAAACGAAATCTTATTTCGTAAAAAGGAAATCTTATTTCGTAAAAACGAAATGTATAAATTTATTTCGTAAAAACGAAATATTATTTCGTTTAAACGAAATGGTATTTCTTTTTTACGAAATCTTATTTCGTTTTTACGAAATAATGTTTCGTTTTTACGAAATAACATTTCGTCTTTACGAATTAAGATTTCGTTTTTACGAAATAATATTTCGTAATTACGAAGAACATTTCGTGTTTACGAAATCAGATTTCGTTTTTACGAACTAAGATTTCGTTTTTACGAAATGTTATTTCGTTTTTACGAAAACGAAATGTTATTTCGTTTATACGAAATGTATTTTGTATTTACGAAATAAAAAAAATGTATGTCACGTCACGGGCACCGTAGTTATGTAAAGTTTGCTTTGTAAATAAATTTTACAAATAAGTTAAGTCTGAGAAAATTGCATTTTCTGTTATATCTATCTAAACAAAACATCAAATTTTGATAAAACTTTAATTTCAACTTTTACACAATTCTCTAAAGTGAGAATAATAAAAAATGTTGCATATAAAATGTATTCAAGGTATCGAACCAGTGCTAAATATGCCTAAGAAATCATATATAAAACATTGAAGTAAATGTTATTTGTTACTTTTGGGGAAATAACTAATTTCTTTAAAAAAAGAAAACGACAGGAAATAAGCACTAAACCAATTATATCTACATGTCAATAAAAGTAATGGTCCGTTTATTGGACTAAATGTCAAGTCTAAATACACCTAATCAGACAGTAACTTGTTTGTTTGTTATATGTGCTTATGGACCACCATCCTTGTTCAAGGTATATATTGTACGACCTGTTAAGACAGTAACTTATCTGATAATTAAGGGGTCATAAAACAATTTAGGGATTAGACCTCCTGCTTTTTTTTGGGGGGCACTTATAAAGAAGGTTTTAATTGTCTTTAGACACCATTTGTGTACATGTTATTCTCAGAAACAGAGCTGAGAATCTAAGGTGGATTATTACACATACCTATGTTCTGTTGCTATACACTTTGTGCAGTAGACCATATCGTGCGATCCGCAGTACATCTCGATGTCACGATCGCCATGGAAACGGCATTTCATTGACTTGGCAATCAATGAACCATGATGTGCGTCATTTGTATCTACTAACGACCTTTTGCCGACCATGGTGCCTGGTACACGTTGCACACAAATATTCCTCACATTCTGTACAATATTTGACTCCTTCTTCTCTTATATCATCTTCTCCGCACGATGTACATGCATACTCAAAATCAGCATCTGAATCATCTTTGACTGATGGAAAGTCACCGCCCTCTGTCATGTTATCCTACCACTAAACAAACATCACCTGAATTAAAAAAAGAGATAATGAAGAATAAACTAAACTTGTCGTATAATCAAAATACATGTAGCGATCACGTCAAAAGCTTTGTCTTTAAGGCCAAACAAAAATATGTGTGTTTTCGGTCTCTTTGCCAAAAACTTGAAGGTTGGTCGGTAGGTTTTTCATTTTGCCTGTATTTTTACTTAGAAACACTAACGCAAAGGACAGAAAGAAATTGTGTTTAAACACGTTCTGTTTAATAAGGAAATACAGGTGATATATAATGTTCCTGTTTTTGTGCAATTCTCAACTCCATTGACCCAGCTTAATCAAGAATTAATCATGTCGAACATTTTCACAATCAAATGATGATAATGGATTGCTATTTTATGTTCTTACGAGTTTCTTCTCCGAAATGCAATGACGGACATGACCCCATTTTGATGTCAGATAGCCAAATGAAGATCCAAATCAAGTAACATTCTGACAATCACGTTCATCGGTGTCACTATACAATACACACAGATTTTGCCAAGTTGAATTCTATGTTATGTACCATGTAGCACATAACAAAAGCCTGACACAGCACAATGTTTGGAATAAAGAAATGAGAACATTACAAATAAAATGTACCCTGAAACGCTGAATTTAAATGAAACAATTCCGGTTTCGCTTTGATAGTGAATCCTACGGCTACGCCTAATTGTTTAAGGCATACCTGCACTTTTCCGCCATTGTGTACTCTTCCGCGCCGAGGTAGGGGATATCCGGGTATACGGACGCAGGTATGAATACGGACATAATGTATGCGACTTTTAATAAACTTGTTTTCATTTCTTTACGCTTTTTTTTCTCTTTTGTAGTTTATTTTTATGACTTGTTTCTTTTCTTGAAAATATCTACGTCACATTAGATACGATATGTACACATGTTTTCCCAGAAAGCCACCCTTGTTACCTTTCCGATTTTTTTTCAACATAGCAAACAAGTTAATTCGTTCTAGTCTATCCGGGTTTTAAAGCTTTTGATCGTATTAGAGTCAATAAACTACACGTATTGAAAAATGGAAGCTATAACATAAGTAAAAGTTCTGATCAAATAAATTACAGGTATAAACATCGCCGGGGTACGCGTTTGACTCGGTTTGCCTGTGCCACCTCGACACGTCACCGGCTTTTTTCAATCAAGTGGCATCGGCGTAAAGTAGTACCCCACAGGCGTAAACGGCGTATCCAAACAACACCCACTAAGGCCATATAGAGCGAGTTCGATCAGCAACCATAGTTTGGTACCGGAAGTCAAAGTACGCATGCGTTTATGAAAAATTGATCGAACCGCGTTTGGTTAGCCTCTGGTCTGTTCAATATGGCGGCGCCCACAAATAAAATAGTGTTGTTTACGGTAATATGCCTGGAAGTTGATGACAGCAAGCTGGTGTATTATGACAGATCACAAACTGTAATTTAGGCTGTCTAGGTGCATTTAAAAGACGAAAAATTGTACCTAAAGTTAATTTAGCTTAGGGTACGAAACGGTAGTGCGACGAATCGTCCATAAATACTTACAGCTCATAAATGTGTTTAATTTATCGTTAATTTTCCACATTTCAGATTAATTCACTTGCTGCATGTCTAATTTCATATATTTCGCACAATTTTCAATGTTTCAATGTTTTAGGAAGAAATAACGTTCATATAGAAGATTTTTTAGTTATCGCAAAATGCATTCTTACCTTTAGCCGCCATAACCACCGATTTACTCTAGTCGAACCGTGGTGACCGGATGACGTCATTTTAGTCAAACCAGAGGTAGTTGTTGTACCATAGTCACTATAGTTGCTGATCGAACTCGTTCAAAGTTTATTATACTATACTATACTATACTATACTATATACTATACTATATACTATACTATACTATATACTATACTATATACTATATACTATACTATACTATACTATACTATACTATACTATACTATACTATACTATACTATACTATACTATACTATACTATACTATACTATACTATACTATACTATACTATAACTATAACTATAACTATAACTATAACTATAACTATACTATAACTATACTATAACTATACCTAACTATACCTAACTATCTAACTATACTATACTATACTATACTATACTATACTATACTATACTATACTATACTATACTATACTATACTATACTATACTATACTATACTATACTATACTATACTATACTATACTATACTATACTATACTATACTATACTATACTATACTATACTATACTATACTATACTATACTATACTATACTATACTATACTATACTATACTGAATGCATCAGTTTATGCGGTATATCAGTCACGTTGACTTAAAAGATGTTCTCAAAAGTCTTTTAAAGTAGAGCAATATATTAACTCACTCATAGAACCAAGAAACCTATGTTATGCAATGTATATGAATATTCTTCTATCATTTGATATGGCTTATTAAGCTTGGGTCGTGATGAATCATATGTAAGCAAGGATGAATTAATTGTAGTGGTTATAGTTTTACATGTTCTTTTCTTTACATTAGTTTATGTTTATTTATTTTAGCTTGATTGTGAAGAAAGCCTTGAAACTTATCGAGCCACTCTCGGGTCCGCTTTCATTATCTGGCAAGAAAACCTGAATACGTTTTGATTGTACATGTATTACGTTACAGGTTTTATATAATATTTACGTAATATAGCATCGCTATCACGCTAAATCATAATATTTATTTTTCGCTTTAACTCCAAACAGAACATTGTTAGCTCTTTTCATCTAAAAAGGCTCAATCATTGTACATTTTTGGCGGTAAAGGGAGTTAATTTTGTAAGTAAATGTAAAGACTGAATGCCAGTCTACTCAGTAATGTCCTCTGCCACTTCTTTTTAGTATGTGAGAAAGTTGGCAGTTTTTTAGGGAGGATAGGGGTCTAGCACTGTTTTTTTTTAAATGACCAAAGGCGTTAGTTAAACTCATAAAACAACAAAATTATTAACGGTTTGGAAAATGACAATAAGTACTAATGATATATTCTGTTTCGTTGCTAGGTTGTTATTTCTTAATATTGTAGTTTTTATTATGAATTGAACTGGTTTTCAGTGTATAGCGTTTCAGGATTGATATTCATATACCTGTATAATATGTTCTGTAAGTAGCATTGCCAGCCTATGGTGGCCGATTTCTTCCTTGTTGCGTTTCCCAGTCGCGGGCGTAAATGCAAAAACACAACAGTTGGCAAGTATAAGCAGTTCTCGCTTGGCACCCTACGTGTTTTGTGTTTTCGCCTTATTGTCCCGCCACACGCCAATGCGAAAACGGGACAATCAGCCATAGGAACCAGTCCGTGAAGTACTGTGAACCTAATAGTATACAGTTTTTGATCTTATTCATTATTTAAATGAACACGTCATGCATTTTTGACCATTCCAGTCAAGAGTACAGGAGCTTAAGCATTGAAACACTGCATTGACAGTTGTAAACATATCCATAAAGTTGGTTTGCAATTCAAATAGCCAACTGGCAACTGGGACATCAGTTTGCAGTTCGCAATTCGAATCGCGAAAAGGAGACTATTTCGATTCGAAATCTGGTGACTGGTTTGTAGTTCGCAATGCGAACCGCGAACTGAGAATTGACAACTAGTATGTAGTTCGCAATTCGCATCGCAAACTGGTGACTTCTTTGCAGTTTACAATTTAAACCGCGAACTGCGAACTGACAAATAGTCTGTAGTTTGCAGTTCCCATTCGAATCACGAACAGGAGACTACATGTAGTCAGGAATTCATATTTCGCGAACTGGTGACTGGTTTGCAATTGCAATTCGGAGCACAAACTGGGAACTAGTCTGCAGTTCTCCGTCCGCAATGCAAATTGTGAAATGCAGAGAAGTTGCCATGCAGTTTTCAATTCGCGATTTGTGGTTGCCACTTTAAATAAAAGTACATATAAAGTGACCTAAACCATAGGTTATGATGTCTCATTATGTTGCACTTTTAATGTGGTGGTAAAGATCAATATACATTGTACAACTGCGAATTGCGAACCGTAGACTAATTGTCAGTTCGCAGTTCTTATTATGAACTGAAAACCAGTCACCTGTTCGCGGTTCGAATTGCAAACTGCGAACTGCAGACTAGTTGTTATATAGTTCGAATTTAACGACATACCGATTCGAATTGCGACTAGTTGTCAGTTCGCAGTTCGCGATTCAATTCAAATCGCGAACTGCAAACAGATATCGAATGAATTAATTACAATTCCATGGGCATACTCTTCAGTGTATTTCTTTCTCTGTTTTCCTGTTAAAAGGGAACTAAATTATTCAAACAATAACCCACTACCCTAGATCGACACAACACATCGATTTGCTGGTATCACCACGAACCACTCGTGTCACTGCTGGTTCAATGATTATGACAAACGTGTAATGTTATCCGGTAGGTCTTGGTATTCCATAGCACTTTTATCGGTCTTCATTTTCTATGCAGAGATCTTTCGCTCATTCTTCTCATTTTCCAAAAAAAAAAAAGGAATGGAAAAATTATCAACCACAATACAGAATGTGAATGCTAAGCTATGTGTTTTTACAGGCATCTTACAGGCTGTAGGCTGGGCAGTCATATTTGAGGTAAGCATTGTTACCTAGACGACTGGGTAATCTTATAATCAGTGGGTATATACTAAATGAAACTTTTAACGCACCACCTGCCCTTTTCCTCTTTATTTAATTATCGACCCTTCCAATATCTTCCAATAGCACATGTTGAGTCTACGGATATTTAAATGTTAAATAAAAATTATCTGCCATATCAAATTTGAATCACTCGATCATTTTGAAATTTATGTA